>ML776566.1:3151266-3184111 GCA_009831015.1 Picea engelmannii
TTTCATAATGGCATGCAAACCTCGATATGTGCGAGGTAAAATATTTGACGATGGTAACAAAAATTCACCTAACAATCTACAACATAACAAAAAACTAGTTAATGTAAGAATATTAATCGTAAAAATTGCATTCTTATTTTACACATTAATTAACACTAAAAACAAATAAAAAAAAATCAACATTTATGTATAGTATGAGATGAAACATATTACATACCTTAGTATCTATTTCATACAAGTGTTCAACAAATTATTCATAACCTTTAAGTTCACTAGAAACAATGTAGCGGAGAGAATATTTTCTCTTGATCCTTCATAAAGTCATTTATTTTCCTTTTCTAATAGAGGTTCATCATAAATACCAACATTTTCCCCATCCTCATCCGGCTGCGAAAACAAATCTTGGATCATTTGATTTGTCCCATCATCTTCTTCCATGGGATCATTAACTTGATTTGTCCCATCATCTTCTTCCATGAAATCGCCATTTGCTTGTTCATGATGATGTTCCTCATCTTGTACAACATCATTTGTACTAATACTTGGTGCAATATTCTGTGGAAAGTTAGAGGGCAACTCTAACATTATAATTACAAACAATCATGCAAAATTAGTGTATACTATAACAAACATTCAAACAATATATATACATATATATAATTTTATGTAAAATGGACAAAATAAAAAAAGATAATAAATATATAGTTAATTACCACAGGACAATATACATTCGATCCGCCATCAATGTGACCATATTTCCTACAATGTTTTGTAGTTGTTGCTATTAAAATTCTTACGGGATGTCTAAGGAAACATTTTTTACAAGGGCAATAACATCTACCATCACCCTTCTCACCCGCTTTACTTTTTTCCCCACCTCTAATAACATTCTGCGACATTCTTCTGCACAAAAATACCCTTTCGAAACCATAATTGTTATAGCAAGATTGTCGCAACATCTTTGAATTGTAAAATATTTATAGTGCAATTTTAGGTCACTATCGTCGCAATTGCGACGAACGTGACCTAAAAATATTTATTTTTTTACCTATTTATTTAAGGTCATTTTTTATGTTCAATTTTAAGGTTCAGTCATACGTCGCTCTTGCGATAGACAAAGTATAGTCATCGCTCTTGCGATGAACATTGACCATAATAATTTGGTCAAACTCAAATTGTTACCAGATCAATTCCATTGAATAATTTATTTTAAGAGATTTCTTTTGGTATATTTTATGTGGTGTTTCCAATAGCTATTTCCTCTCAAACCCTTGATGAAATTCTATAGATCACAGAAGCATTCAACACTCAATTGTATGACACATTTTAGGATAGATTGCATGACCTTACAGATGGCCTCAATGATAGTTTTCATAGTATTCAAGATTCATTGGATAAAATGCAAGAGATATTTCTTATGGAAGACATCAAGGATGAATATAATCAATAAATATATGCTTGGTATGATTTTGAGGCCGATTGTGATTATTGGTATATGGATAGTTGTCATTTCTTGGATGACAACCACTTCCATCTTTTATTTGATGACTTTACTCCACCTTCTGTAGAGAACATAAATGTGACACATCAGGAGCTATTTATGATTACCAGTGTCCAACCTGCATATTCTACAACGATATTGTTCCTTCCATATTCCTCTTTGACCCTTTCCCATTATGTGGATGGATATTCTTATTTGGATCCACATGATAGGTGTCAGTATTGGGAGCATAATTTTTAGTTTTTTATTGGGTGTCGATATCTTCTGTGTGGAGTTCACATGAGAAATTGGACATAGGACCTTGGTTTACAATGGCGGTTGGACTACTTCGGCATGGTGGCTTCCATTTCTCAATGTGACCCTAGTTCTCTAGTCTATTTCATCACTATGGTCCACACTTATCCATGGGAACTTGGTTCTCTAGTCTACTTCAGCACTATGGTCCACACTTATCCATGGGACCCTGGTATATGGTTGTACATCAAGTGTTGAGGACAATTATTTCATAAGGGGGATGGAATGTTAGGTAGCTAGAGAGGTAGTGGGGGGGGGCCAGAGGGCCCATAATGATAATAGTGGAGGTCATTCAATGTAACATGGACTAGATCCACTATATTATTAAATATGACACACTGTGATAAGTAGATATAATAAATGGGTAGTTAGATATAATAAATGTAAGAGGACTTCTTAGAAGGTTCTACTTCTAGAAGATTCCTCCTCTAGAATGTTCTTAGGTGATGGTAGCACTCTATAAAGGGGTTCAAGCAATGTAACGAGATATGAATAGAAGTATTATATTTGGAGCGGTAGCTCAATAGGAGGAAGCCCCCTAGAAGTGAACAGGAGAGGATCCCTTCCATAATAGGATCCATTGTATGGTGTTTCCCTACCTCAAGGGTTTCTATAATAAAGTGGTGGTTTTCTATATTGTTCCATATATATTGTGTGGTGATTGTATTCATATATATTTGGTACTATTGTGGTATTTTGTATTCAAGATCTTAACATACTGTTGCACATGTTGATCTTAATAGAGAGAAATTTGATAGTGTACTTATGTCAACATTTATTTCTAACATTATTATTGATAGACCTTCTACCTCTAGTAGCAGAGACGATGACACATCTCGCTCTAGTAGTGGACCTATCTAGTAGTGATATTGATTGATATGTATATTGATTGTTTTATATTTGACTTGAGATGTATATATGACATGTTTATTGAAGATTTTGTTGAATGTATGTTTGACATGTATATTGATATGTATATCACTCATGTATATTATATATTTCATATAATGTTGTGGTTGTTGTTGTTATATATAAAAAATGTATTATGAGTATGCTAATGATTAACATTATTAATGATTTCTCTATTTTTAAATTAAACTTGAGATGTATCACTGATTTAAATTTACAGTTGACATATAATGTTTAACTCTAGTTTGATGAAATCGTTTAATTTGCACTGTGATTGCAAAAAATTATAACCATTAATGCCACATAATGTTTAACTCTTCTTCAAGGTGAATTGTTTGTTTTCCAACAAGATACAATATGTTTATTAAACACATTTAGAAACTAAAATACTTAAATATAATGAGTGAAATGATTTCGATTTAAATAATTAAGTCGTTTTCATATATTGTAATAATAACATTATAATATAATTATTCACTAATAATAATAATGCTATTTAAAAAAAAAAAATTAATTCAAAGATTACAAGACAAAGTTATAATATAATTGTTTACTAAAATCAAAATTATTATATTTTAATTTTTCCAAAGATTTTATTAATTATATTATCCAAATTTTATAATATATTTATTTATTTAATTAAATTTAAAACATTAAATATAAATAATAATAATAAATTTTGATCTATAGAGTTTCCATGAAATGGTTTCACATTTTTTTACTCTATTAATAACTTTATGAATTTTCTATTACAAAAGTATGTAAGTATTAGTTGAATATTCTACTAAAAATGTATGCTAAGTAATGTATTTCATTGATTTTGTATTAAAATGTATGAAAATATTGGATTTGGTTAATGCATGGAAAAATCAATTTGACTAATTACTCATATGAAATGTTATTTTTTCATCTATTTTAATGTTAAAGTTATAATAGTTGTTCATTAAATTTATAATAGTTATATTTAAGAATTTTTATTATTTAAAAATGATAATTAATTAAATTTAAATTATTAAATATGAAAACAAATTCATTAATAATAATGAATTTCAATCTTTGTTCTCAATATTTGGCTTCTATGGTAGCAATTTATATCTAAGATTTCTCTTTACCTCTCTTCCCCTATCTCTCTCTAACTCCACACACTAATCTCCTAATCTTTTTTTAAAATAAAATATACTTTAAAATAAATATTTACTACGAATATGTCATCAATTTTGTGATATCTCAATCAATTCTTAGTAATTCAAAGCTTAACATAAACATATGTTAATACAACACAATATAAATGTCGAAACAAATCATTTACATATCAGTCTTCATTTCCATCACTTTGTTTATCTTCCTCACTTGGAATTATAACATTGTTGTTCTCAAAAATATGTTTAGATATCAGAATATATTAGTATGAACCACCAATCCTCATCCAACACATATGGGTAAAAAAATTGGTTGCAATGTTTTGGGAAAAAATAAGGCTCCTTAGTGTCAAACCACATTTTTTTAAAGTTAATACATATTAGCCCACTATCACGATCTTCCTTTACATTTCTCTAGTCAAAGTTATCCCACCACTTGCAACAAAAAATAACACATTGAAAAGATGAGAAGTCCACTTTCATGATCTCTTGTAACTTTCCAATGTAACCTAACTTCCCCTCTATTAGGTTTTGATCACGATGGCTAGCATGACTAGATTGGTCGAACTTGACCTCCACTCCACAATCTTTTGTGATGTGTTCATCATCAACATACTCAGTGAAAAAATGATGTCCAAATTCCCACATAGATGGGAACAAATGCACCTGTAAAAATGTGAACAAAGAACAATGTCATATGTCTAATAACCCAAGGCTCATTAATAAAACCATAATACATGTTACAATTAAAATGTGCAATATTATGAATTGAACGTGGTATTTAGAGAGGTTAATACATAATTTTTGCACTTGATCCCTATGTTTAGTGCATCTAGATATTCTCCACGTGGGTTACAATCAGACACTGCATATTTCTCTTGTATCTGGTCAGCCACCCAACTGTTGGGACATATTTTTGGCATATTTTATTTTAAATGATTAGGATGATGATTCTACCATTCAACCCTTTGAATTATTTCCTGTCACTTTCCCATTTCCTTCCTTTCTCTTCATACAATGTGACCCATGGTTGTGTTGCCTCAACGTTGTAAAGAACCAATTTATTAATGACATCAATTTATAAATTCGTTGATGTATACAAAAATTCAAAATGAATAGTATGAGATCAAATATATATTATCAACTTCAGTGTAAAAGTTTGTTCTATAGAAATTTGACAAAACACAAATGACTTACTATTTATCAAGCACCTTTTTTATGTTCGTTTGGAGTATATCCCCTCCCCTTTTGTCCTCATATAATTGTTCATCCTAAACAACTACCCTTGGTATGTTGCCAATTTCTTGATGTACTCATTGGCATAATAGAATGACTCATATACTATGTACTCCTTTGCCATAGATTCCTCTGGTTTTTCCCTTTGTCTAACAAACCCCTTCAATTTTTTCATGTTACCTCTAAAAAAGGAACATCCAATGACATGAGAGCACCTGAGCTGATTCAACCTTATAGGATAGTTGAATTAGAATATGGAATTGCAAGTCCATAAAACTGGTGGACAGTTCCTTCTCAAACATACAAACAATCTCAATTATCTCTCAATGCCACCATGGAATGCCAGCCATATGAATCTCCTTTGATGTGATCCAACATAAAAACACATATAATTTTGATATGGCACGTCGCAGGTCATGGGGGAAGTCACGGTTCACACAATCGTGCACGAGCAAAGGATAATGAAACTACAAAATTGACACACACATCATTAATTTCCATAAAATTGTGAGTCCATATCATATTCTTACCGACAATATAGAAGAAAAATCATGTATTTGACATACATACCTTTATAAGGTTCAAATGGTCATGTGATTTCAACCCCAATATATTCCCTTCTATAGTGAAGTAACATCGTAGAGTTGACCCATATAAAGAAGGTGCCTTCACACCCAATATAACATCCTTCACCATTAAAATATAACCTTTCTTCAAAATCAATGGTACATCACCTTCTTTAAAAGACCAAGAGGAACCAACCTCTTCTCTAGTTTCTTTTTTTGGCCAATATCTCTTTTTAGTATTTGAATCAACAAGATCTCTCCTAACAACCAATGTGTCGCTTTTATTCGATGATATGTGTGTCCATAAAGAATATGAAATATTTTGGAATATATGCATAGGATATAGTAAGTGGCCAATCTTAAGATGATCCAAATATGCAATATCATAAAATACAAATTTCCTTTTCATCCCAATGGGAATTTTCTCAACATAAGTGTCGAAAAATTTAGAAACGTCGAATATGGGTTCCCCATTTGAATCAAACAATTATAACATTTCATTCTCATTCTCTATGGCATATCCCTAATCCAATATGTCCATGTCATTATTTAAGGTCGTTGCTTTCTCTTTTGTTTACCATTGAAAGTAGATGAAACTCTTATATAAGGTGGTGGAGGGATATCCTCGAGAAGTCATAAACTGAATTTCATAGGTGGCTGGATCACCTAGACTTTATAGAAGGTCCACAACATTTACATCCATGATACCCTTTTGTTACAAAACTTGCGATGTTATTGTAAACATAACATGTTAGTGTTAAAAATATAGTTGCACCAAATTAAGTATGTCAGATATCATTACAGATATAAACAAATCAATCAACATGCTTACAAGAGAAAACTCCTAGTCCTGGATAATCATGCATGGTGTGCAAACATATTTCATACAATGTAAAATACATCTCCATTGGGATGGATCTTGATACATCATATACATGTATTCATTCCCATAATTGCTTAAATTCATCAATCAATGGTTGGAGGTAGACTTCCATTATCTTCACTTGTCTTCTACCCAGGATTATAAGATCTAATATAAGATGTTCATTCTTCACGAACAACCATGTGTGGATATTTTTATTGATCACTACCATTGTACAAATGGAATAGTTGGCATTTTGGAGGGAATACAGGTTAACACCATCCATGGATATGCTCAATCGTAGGTTCCATACTTCATCCTTGAATTTATTGAGCCACATGTATTCTATAGGTTTCATGGCTATTGAATCTGCTAGGATTCACATAACTCTTGGCTCACTTCTATGTGAGGAATACCACCCCTACAACATGGTTAATTGTTTGCAAGAAAAGAGCCTTTGAATCCTTGGAATTATAGGCATGTTCCTCAATATATTATGAGGAGGACCATGTTCCTTACCCTTGTTTTTTAATTTATGGTACCTTTCATGCCCACATTTGGGACATATATCTTTGTCCACATATTCATTTATGTATAGATTACAATCATTTATACATTCGTGGTATGATATGTACTCAACAAAAAACAATTTCAATATTTTCTTTGCCTCTACATAGTTATTGGGCAAGACATTGTCACTTGGAAGTACCTTGTCTTTGAGTAACCTGTAATTAGTGGGAAATAGAAATGTACACTATCATTACACATGAATAAAATCAACCATTTTATTCATTCATTGTGTGAAAAGTTTCCTTAAAACATTAGGGGGCTTAATGGTTAGTTACCTCAAAAGTGTCGAGAAATATGCATTTGAAATACCATACATTGCTTTCATGTTGTACAATAACATTGTTGTCTGTAGCTGAGTATACCTTGACCCCTATCGACTAAAGTGAGGGGTGGTGGAAGTATATTTTAGGATTTTGAAGAAGGTATCTGCAACATCAACATCATACCCTAGTTCATTTTGTTGGAATTCATGTAACAACATTCTCTCCATGGATTAGGTATTCTATAATAAATCATCCATACCAATCTCTGTTATGACCCAAGGGGGGAATATATAGGGTTAAATGTATATGATATGAACCCAAGGGGGAAATATGTGGGGCCAAATGTACATGTAATGTGTAACTATATATGTAATAAGGTCATTCTAATAGTAAAGGAGCCTCGTGTGCAAGTTTGAATAGGTATATATAGAGATCATGTATTCATTATTGGAGAAATGTGAATTGTGATGTATAAAGATATTTGGTTATTTGGATGAGGTTATCATATTCTTTAATTATTTATTATGAAAATTATCCATGTTGTATTTTTTCTCCATGCTCACATTCTATACATGGTTTGTACTTCTATTCCATTAAGATAATTTAAGCATTTGGATCATTACATTTGGTTTTAGAGCATTGATCATAGGGCTTTGTTTCCTTAAGAAAATCATCTTGGAATTTTCACTATAACTTCTTTTCAGGGCCACTTTAGAAATAAAAACTTGGTGGATGTTTATAATAAATATCATGGTACTCATGGTATGGATTTAAAATTCTAGGTCATTTTACATTCAGAGTTACTCCATGCGGAAGATAGGGTTTTTGACTAGTCTTGTAACTAGTCTCAAACAAGTGTTTCAGGTAAAATAGTCATTTCTTCTTCATAGAGGATCCAAATTTAATGAGACTAGTTGAATTGGAAAGAAAATAGTCCTTATTATTTTGGGTGTGAATTTCATAATCTAGTGTTGAATATTGGATGTGTGGCATTCTTTACAAGTTTTCTCTACCGGAAAGGAAACAAATCAACAAGGGTTGGGAAAGTTACCTTAACATTCACTTGGAACATCCAATTTTGGCCAGCCTTGTGGCATTAAAGAGAATACATTTTAGAGTAATACAGGTCAAAATTTCAGACTTAGAAGGGTTGAAATTTCATAAATACACCAGAAGGGAGGTCAGCTAGAAGAATAGTCCCCAAATCAGGTTTTCAAAGGTATGTTCACTTAAAACTATCATAACTTTTGATTGGAATTTCGGTTTGAGCTGATTCAAAATCCATTAGAAAGATAAAACATAGAAGAACATATTGTAACAAGGATTATGACTATTTGAGATCATTATTCATAATATATTAAAGCTATAAGTTGAGGTTTGGGTTATAACTTAATTAAGAATCAATGGAAATACCTAGATTTAGAGGAGATGAAGATAAAGATGAAATCAAACCCATGGAATGGTTGAGGATGATAAAGGAAAATAATTTGAGTCCTATGAACGTAGTATTTTCCTTGAGGGGTGAATATTTTAAGTGGTTGGATAGCCTTGATGAAGGTGCTAAAATCTCCCCTACATGGGAAAATTTTGAAGAACTCTTCTCAAATAAATGGATTAAGGATACAAAAAGGGAGGAGATGTATTAAATTCAAGAGGAGTTAAAGGAATTAAAAGAAAATGTCTCCAAATTGAAAAAGTATAATGTGGAGTTAATAAACTATATTACAAATAAAAATGATGAGTTCGTCAAGATGCAATCCCTTAATGAATCATTCATTAAGAAGGTTAAGAACCTAAAGAGAGAAAATAGTAGCAAAGCAAAGAGGGAAAATGATTATTCAAGGGAAGAATTGAAAAATAAATATGAAGAGGTATGTATATTACAAAACCATAATAAAAAAATATTGGATGAGGTTAAAATATTGAAAGAAGAAAAGAAGAAATATCAAAATCAAGAACAAATGAAAATCTTGGATGAAAAATATACCAAAAGACTTGAAGAGGAAATTTACAAGAAGGTCGAGGAATACTTAAATACTAATGAGGAAAAATTAGAAATGCAATCTAGAATTTAAGAAGGACATCATAATTTCATATATGGGGTCACATTGCAGCTTCAAAAGAAGAAAGAAGACAAGATTCAAGAAGGTCAATAGAAGATACTTGAAGAAGTTGAAATCCATCTAGAGGATGTACAAGTCAAATATGATGGTATTATCTCCAAGGCTAGAGTAATCAAATATCAAGAAAAGATGATCGAGGATTCCATTGTCTCTGAAAATAAGATAGATGAAATGGTTGTGGAGAGTAAAGAAAAACCATCAAATGTGAAACCATATCGACACCCTCATTATCAAGAAATATTTCAAGGAACACAAGAAGCTCGATATCAACATTATCAATGAAGAAGATGGAATACTTGTCAATATTCATGGAATAAGGCATCACAAAACCACTCTTCAACAAGGTATTATTAGATACCAACAACCATTACAAATTGGAGAATCTTCAAAAACAATGCATGGAATCAAGGGAAGGAAAATTATGCAACAACTAGCCACCAATGATTACGACCAAAAATAATTGATTTTGGATGGATGGATCATCATCAATGGAAAGAAGAAACCAGGAACATAAGAAAATCATATTAGTTAGTTTAATCACATGTGAAGCCTTTAATTGCAAAGCTTTGAAGAAAACGTTTTTTGGAGGGTACTCTATTATAACCCAAAGGGGGCATATATGGAGCTAAATGTACATGTAGTGTGTAAATATATATGTAATAAGGTTGGACTAATGGTAAAAGGGGATCATGTGCAAGTATGAATATCTATATATATAGATAAAGGGGTGCAATGGTAGATGGTAGACAAGTCATTCATCATCATAATCTCAATTGTAAAAATATTGAACATTAGATCAACAATATTAGTAACACAAGGCATTTAATATATTCAAAATTTATACCAAACATTTATTAAAAGCATTTATTATTTTTCCAATAATAAACATGCAACCAACCACTTTATAAGACCAATGTCGAATTAAACAATACATTTACATTAGTTCCATTGAAAATCCAAAATTACAATTACTTAATCATCTTTTTCTTATGTTCCAAGGGGTTTCTACATAAAAGAGATCCAATTCACATTGTAATACCGTTGACCCATGCTGGTTGATGGAAGACAACAAGTTACGATTGGTAGAGTAAAGAAGTTGTGTGTTTTCATCAAACATATGCTTGAGGTATCTTTATCTTAATAAGAGCTTGCAGGATTTTGGGAGTACTGGAATATCTTGCGCATTCGAACTCAATCCTGAATCTTGATCTTGCAAAATTTAATGAACAATTATTCAACTACACCTACAGACATAACATAAATTCAATGAGATAAATGAATTATAAATCAAATCTAGACTTACGGCAATTGGCAAGAGAGAACTTGAAGGACTTGCAATGATATGTATGAGTTGGAATCTGAAGAATTAGAAATTTGATATTAAAATTCTTTTTTTCTTTCATTTGAACCAAAACCATCATCTTCAGAAGCATAGAACAATATAAATTCAAATAGAATTTCAAATGAATTTTAAAGTTAATGGTGTGCCTAATTATATTATGATGACCCAATGCATATCCATAAAACAACCACATCGATGCGGCGAGTTATGATAAGAATAGATGAGTCACATCTGTTATAGCCTCCGTAAAGAAAAAATTCTGCAAATTCTAAATGTGGAGTTTTACATTTACTTTTTTAAATGAAATTTTTTGTTAGGGAGTTATTACTTACAAACTGCATTGATGCTAATGCACTGACTAACAAAGTTACAAAAAAATAACACATTGGTTTATATGTAATAGTTTACATTTTAATTTTATTTGTCGGTGCATTTTTAGTACAAACTGCATTGGTGCGTTTATTAATGTATAACACATTGGTGTGTTTATTAATGTATAGCGCACCAGAAAAAACAAGTTACGAAAAAAATGGTGTGTGCATTTATCAACAATACGTCGAAATCTACGCTGAAAAAAAAGAGTGGGAATTCCATTTTTACTAAATGTATGTATTTATAAATGAAAACCCTATTCATTCTTTCATTCTTTTGCCAAAATTTAGAGGAGAGATTTATGCAAGAGATATTTACCAACAAAGTCTTCAGAGTGGGTGGATGTTTTTGTAGAGCCAAATTTGAAAGGGATCATCATAGGTCACGTATAAATCTGCAGAGTTATTCCATGTATATGATTTCATTATATTGATCATATTAATTTTTCCTCCATTTGATAAAGTGAAATTTTTAATTCACTCCCCCCAAAATAAAATGGTTTCATAGTTACCTTTGGTATTGGCAGCCCTAACTTCTTTATTGTTTCTCTTTCTTTCCCTCTCTATATTTTGCAATTATTTTTTCTTAAGAAATAGATTTTTCTAGGGTTTGTTTTCTTGTGTATGAGGAGTTTGGTATCCATTGAAATGGGACCATTGATTACATTGGATCCAAAACCAACTTCTAGCTATCATTTTTTTTTCTTTTCAAAAATTCCTTTGTGGTTCGTGGTGAGCACTATACTAGTATAGAGCACTGGTACCCATATTCATGTCAAACAAACTACTAAATTTTAAATAAAATAATATATTTTGAAAAATTCCTTCATTCTCAGCAGTGTGCACTTTACAGACAAAGAGCATCGGTGTGTATTATTAGATAAAAAGAACCACTTAATTTAAAATGGAAGTAATATTGTTTTTTATATGGAAATTGTCATGTTTTAAAATTTTTCATGGGTCGATGGTGCGTAATTAACAATTCTTATTCACCGGTGCATTTATTAATTTATAAAGAAAAAATGAGGGGAAAACCAATACATGGTCATAGGGATGTCCAAGCAAGTTTAGAAGGAAATGGTAAAAGAAATGAACATGATTGTGTCACAGGAGGAGCCATCCCAACAACAATGTGCATCAGAGGTATGTAATCACTGAGTTATTCTTTTATGTACATTGAATTTAATTATCACATGAAATATTATTTTTCAATTGTTTTGTTGTGGAAAAGAAAAAAAATGGAACCCATTTAGCGCATAATACAGGACATCGAGGAAGAAAAGGGTTGATCGTAAAATTTGTGAGTACTTAAGTTTTTTACCTTGCTTAAGATTTCAAAATTGTTGTGATCTTCATATTTAAATAATTAATTTACACCCATCCATGGATGTCTTCTAATAGTTTATAACATGCAAAGAAGAGCCAACTGAAGAATTGATCGGCATTGTGTTAAGTATGGGTTGTGATGGAACATGTAGAGTATGAACATAAAAAACAAGCAGATGGTGAAGAAATGAGGCACACACATAGCTTGAGTGATGACAACAGTTCAAGTGATGAATGAAAATAAATATAATAGATTGTTACTACAAGTTGTATGTTTTGGAATATTTGTCTGTGAAAATCGAGGATTTTGATTAATTTACTCAACATATTGTCCTAATTGCATGAGGATATGTTACCAATAACTGTAACAATTACATATTGGTTTTATCTTGACTATTGTGAACCTTTACATTGTCCCATTTTGAATGACCATGGGTATCTTATTCACATATAATAAAATGGGTTTCTTATTTTATTGCATTGTTGAATGTTGTAAAATGTTGCATTGTTGATTAATTAATATGTGTGTTATCCCTTGATATGTTCCAGGATTTTGTTGAAATGATGTCGAGGCACCCCAGGAGCCAAGAATTGGGATGAATCTTGAGGCCATATTTGTAGTGAAATAATTGTGCAATTTTTTGGGAAGTTTTTCCCTCTCCCTCTTTCTCTTCTAAAATTAAATGACCTTAAACAATCTCAACTCAGATTGACAAATGTTATCAACTATCAGAGGCATATTTCTACGAGTGTTTCAGACAACCAAGATTCAAAGGAGGATGAAATGGTGGGTTAGAGGAAAAAAACACTTACAGGGCACTATTAAAAATGAATCTTGTAGCCTATGGAAAAGGAATAGTGTGTTGAGAAATTAAGAATGCAACAACCTTACAGATGTATACAGATCTATAAAACTTTCTTCAAACAGTTAATATCTTCATATACTCAAATTCAAGGATGTACCCTCTACATATCACTCAAATTCATAAATAAAGTGATGAGAAATGGTCATACATTAAGAGGAAATCACTTATGTGTCATTACCAGACATCATACAGTGATACTAAACATGAAAAATGGCATGTTGTCAAAGATTTTATAAATCATATCTGATAAAGGAAAAACATAAATGGGAGGAGATGCTTTACATGAACACATATACAATAGAATAAGGAATTACAAAATGAAACGTGAATGCAGGGGATGAATCTTTGGTTTCTTGCTGCATTTATCAACCAACTATGCTCAAGTCTTATAGTCAAACAACTTCGGTTATAAGAAACTCTTTAATTCCCCAAAGTGTTGAACTTGACAATGGGTGTCTTTTTTCTCTTTTATTACTCTCGCTTGTTCCTTAAATTTATTCTTGAAACCATTTCCAGTTTCTCTGCTTCTTGAAACCATTTCCAGTTTCTTGAGTTTTTAGTGGTTTTTCTCTGGTAAAAGTTGAATAAATTACTCTCACCTAATGGGTTTATTTTATTCATGAAATCGTGGAGCAGCTAGAGATTTGCAGACCAAAATATCGTTTCCATTTCTCCCCTTGAAATTCCTGCAATCATTTTTCTGGTGGTTGAATGCTCGAAATCAAATTTGTAGAAGCGTGAAACTCAACAGTCGTTGGATCAGACTCAATGATAAATCTCGACCATTTATCCTTTGAATGTGGGCTTGCTTCATCAGATCGGCTTTAAATTTCATTAGCAATCTATCGAAGCAATAAAAGGTCCGCAAATTTGTAAAAATCAATAGTTGTCAGATCAAATTGATCAAGTCCATACCATTGATCGGATTCGCACCCATCGGAGCGATCCGGGTTTGGGATTCAAACAATACTCCGAAGAGGGATCTATGAGATTACATATTGACCATCGATCTAAGATTTAATGATATCTGGACCATTGTTGGATTGAGGCATGTCAGAGGTGTGAAGTTGAGGTTTCAACAAGAAGTTATATGACAAGGACTCGAAGGACTACATTAGATGAAATCAGAACCGTCAATCTGTGATCAAAATTAAAAGTGAGTCATCAATCTACCTAGGTCACGGGCAAGAATTTGACTAAGAAAAATATATCATGCTTATGTCACCCTGGACACGTGTCAATTTTAAATTGGTCCATAGTGGCACTAATGTGGAAGAGGACACATGTCACCATCCAATTGGCTCTGATTGTGCATTTCTCACAGGTTGATGTGACCCCTAGCTGGGAGGATTTAACACTCAAGAGAGGATCTGGACCATCCATCAGAGGTGCTCGATTGGAGTGGTCGAGGTATGGTGTGAAAACACGACTCTGAGGAGGAGACTTTGAAGGGTTGGTAAGACAAATCTGGGCCATCCATCGAAGGTCTGAGAATCACTGAGGGTCATTGATCTAGCCACATTTGAACAAAAAATTTGGCTAAGGAAAATATGGTTAGGATGACACTACCCTAGACACGTGGCATATTTTCAATGGCCCATGTTGGCACTGATGTGGCATAGGTGCATGACACATGTCACCCAAATTTGATATTTTTATGTATGCATTTGGCAGGTTCCACATGTCCATGTGGAAACATATGATTGGTTATGACAGTGGCCCTTTGGCATGCTTAACTGTCTTCTCTTCTACATTTTTTTGATGACAACTTTGTCGTTGGCACTGCGAAAACTTATGTCAGGAGATTTTCTTTGCGTTTTACCGACGACGATATGCATTTTGATCTCCTTTGTTAATCTTTCGTTGACCTGAGGTGTACCATTGATATATTGTTGGAATAGGGGGGTCATTGATATTTTGCAAAAACCAGGAGAGTGTTCTATCTATGCTCAACTAAAATCCATAATCGGCCAAGGCATTAACAAGGTCATGCTGACATCACCCTGAACACGTGGTGTATTTTCATCGGTCCACGATGGCTTTGAGGTGGTAAGGAAATGGGACACATGTCACCCAGTTTTGATATATTTACATGTGCATATGGTGGCTTCCACATGTCCATGTTTAATTCTCTAATTGTCTTTGACAATGCCTTGCTGGGGGGCTGACGTGACCCCTGGTTGGGAGGATTTAAACCTCAAGAGTGGATTTGGACCATTGATCTTCTTAGTGGAATGATTGATGGCACCTATCAAATATGTGTCATTCATCGAAGGTGCACCTATCATAGTGCTCGAGAGTTAGGTCAAAAGGGGAACTCTGATGAGGGAACTACGATGACCATTGATTTAAAAGGTCAGGTGCGTGACGCGATCTAAGTCGTCAATCTCTCGGGGTCCAAAAAACTCCCAAAATGTTGTGTTTGGTTCCTTAGGCCACATTCTTGTGATAATCGCCTGGGCTATTGACTTAGCCCCATTTTCATGCATGAAAAACCTCTTTGGAACCGCGACAAGCCCCTTTTGGATCATGACAAGCCCCTTATGGACTGCAACAAGCACCCGAGGGATCAATTTTTTCTCTATGTGCACAAGGGCATGGATTTTCTTATTTCTTATTCATTCTGCCTTAGGCAAATTTGACTACAAGTTATGTAGAGGATCCTAAATCTTGACTTTCTATTTCTAACTCATATAATCTCAACCTTATAATTTTAGTCATTATTCATTTAATTGCAAGGAAAAATACAATACTAACATTGGCTCCAGTGAGGACAACATACCCTTATGGTCTGCTGAGAACTGTATACCAAGTTCCTTCTTTTGTCGGGTTATGGAGACTGCCTCAAAACGATACATCTCCTTCAGACCCAAAAATTAATTTGATATGTGAGAAAAAAATTCTCAATAGCTTAAAACATTAGAATCCTACCTACTTATTGGAGTAATGAATGGTGAATGAAGTAAAATTGAAAATTCATGGACATAAATGAAATGAATTATTTATGTACAAGGTAAGAAAGTTTTGCAATGATCAATACTACATGAAGTGCTTGAGGAACCTCCCATTTATATGAGCCCCAAACAAATATCCATCCACCTGAGCTAAATCATAAGTGTTGTTATCTTGGACTGCAACCACTTGGAAGGGTCCAAGACAAATATTATCAAAATTTCCATGCTTCCCTTTAGCTTCCCTTTGGACCAAACCCCCTTTCATGAAATTTTTTTCCTTGGTCCTTTTGTCAAATATTTCTTTTATTCTTGCTTGGTGAACTTGGGACTTTATCTGAACTTGTTCTCTTATCTGTTGGACTTAAATCAACTGATTAATTCTTCTCTGCATGTCATTTGATTTTTCCTCCTCATATTGCAGTAATTTCATCATGGGGAGGTTGAGTTGAATGGGTAAAATGGATTCCAACCCATACACCAACTGAAAGGGGAAGCTCTAATGGCCCTCTTGATGCTAACGTTTCCTACCCAGATAACACATTTAAGGTGGGAATCCCATGCCTTCTTTTTTTGAGATAACATTTGCTTGATGATATTGATAAGGTTCTTATTGGAGGATTCAATCAAACCATTCCCCTATGGATAGTAAGAAATAGAGTGTCCCATCTCTATGTTATAGTCCTGACAAAATTTAACCAATTTGGCGGATTTGAAGGCCTGAGCATTATCAACAATGATCTTTCTTGGGCACCCAAATCTGGCCAAGATATTTTCTTCTATGAACTTAATGATGATTGTATAAGTGGTTTCACTTGTAAGTATGGACTCTCCCTATTTTGTGAAATAATCTATGGTTGTCAAAATACATTTGTGTTGTCCACTTGAATTCAGATTAACCATTCCAATGAAGCCTAATCCATACTACTGAAAATGTGTCTCAACTTTGATTGGTTTCAGTGGGAGGGGAAACAACTTCTACTTTCCTGCAAACATTTGACATTCTACACATTTTCAAACCAAACAATTTACATCATAAAATAAAGAGGGCTAGTAATACCCATCTTTGAAGATCTTGTATGCAGTGGCCCTCCAAGCATGGTGACCCCCACACACACCCTTATGAAACTCAATGATTATGCCCTTAGTTTCTTCCTCAGTGAGGAAATTTAGTAGGATTACCACAGGGTCCTTCCAAAATAGATTTTCCCCCAAAATGAAATACTTTACAACCTTAAGCTTAATATACCTAGCTTTGGTTTTATCCCATGTTGGTGAGAAACTAAAATTTTGCAAGTAAAAGATGATGTCTTTATACCAATCAGATTGAGAAAAATTGGCACTTACCTATAAGGACGGTTCTTGTGTTTCATCCTCTTCAAACTCCGCTACTACGATGTTTTTTGAGAATGCATTCAAGTCTAAAAATTTGCAGTTAGATTCAACCAACAATTTGGCTAGTCCTTGTTCTTTTACTATCTTTGTAGGATTGATCTCCACGTCATACTCCTAAATCTTACCAATCCATTTTCCTCTGTTCCCCTCACTGTTAGGATGTGTGAGAATGTCCTTTATAGTATTGGTAGGTACATAAGCCAATATCTTAGAGTGCAGTATATAATATCTGAAATCCTCTAATTATTTGACTAATACATAATCCTATTTTTTCATGCTACTATACTTCAATTCAGCATCTCTAAGGGCCTTGCTGAAAAAGGCTATGGGTTGCTCTTGATCTTCTTCATTCTTCTGCAACAACACAACAACTATAGTATGGACTAATGCGAAAGAAAAAATGAGAAACTCCTTATCATAATTTGTGCTGATAAGAACTGGGGCTTCTCCCAAGTCTATTTTGATCTAATGAAAATATTCTTTGGCTTCAACTATCCACTTGACTTCATGGTCCTTTTTCAACATGTTGGTAATATGCTTCACCATTTTAGAGAAATTGGGGACAATCCTTCTCATAAATCTTATTTTACCTCGCAAAGATTGGACTTCTATATTGTTCCTAGGATGAGCAATATTTTTTATCGCCTTCACCCTTTTTGGATCTATCTTCACCCCCGCTTTGGATACTATATTAACAAGAAGCATTCCTTCTTCCATAGAAAAATTAAAAATTTTGGGACTCAGAGGAAAACCAAACTTCCTACACTTCACAAAGGTTTTCCTTAAATGCTTGATGTGATCTTCATATATATTGGAGAAAACAGTCATGTCATCGAGGTATATGACAATGAATTTGTCTCTCTCACCCACAAAAGAAATGTCCATATCTTTCTAAAAATTTGTTGTTGCATTCATCAGACCTAAAGGCATTTTTTCATACATGAAATTCTGCCATGATGTTGTGACGGATGTATTCTCTCTATCATCTAGGTGCATGGCCACTTGGTTGTATCCTGAAAAACCATCCATCATAGATATACTATTTCCCCCCACCACTTTATATAGTACATGATCCATCTTGGGCAGGGGGTAGTTATCTTTTAAAAAGTATTTATTCAAGTTCATGAAGTACACACATAACCTTATTTCCTGCTGCATTTAGCAACTGACTATGCTCAAGGCTTCTAGTCAAACAACTCTAGTTATAAGAAACTCTTTAATTCCCCAAAGTGTTGAACTTGACAATGAGTGTCTTCTCTCTCTTTTATTACTCTCTCTCGTTCCTTAAATTACTTCTTGAAACCACTTCATGCTTCTTGAAACCATTTCCAGTTTCTTGAGTTTTTAATGGTTTTTCTCTGGTAAAAGTTGAATAAATTACTCTCACCTATTGGGTTTATGTTATGCATGAAATCGTGGAGCAGTTGAAGATTTGCAGAAAAAAATATTGTTTCCATTTCCCCCCTTAAAATTCCTGCAATCGTTTTTCTGGTGGTTGAATGCTCGAAACCAAATTTGTAGAAGCATGAAACTCAACATCGTTGGATTAGACTCAATGAGCAATCTCAATTGTTTATCTTTTGAACACGGGCCTGCTCCATTAGACTGGATTTAAATTATGTTAGTAATCTATTGGAGCAATAAAAGGTCTGCAAAGGTGTAAAACTCAACAACCGTCGGATCAAATCAATCAAGTATGGATTGTTGATCGGATTCACACCCATCAGAGCGATCAGGATCTGGGCTTCAAACAATACTTTGAATAGGGAGCTATGAGATTACATATCGATTGTCAATCTGAGATATAATGAGATTTGGACCGTTGTTGGAGGCATGGAGTTGAGGCTTCAACATGAATTTTGACGACAAGGAATCTGAGGAATACATCAGATCGAATCAGAACCGTCGATATGTGATCAAAATTGAAAGTGATTCGTCAATCTAGTTTGATCACAAGAAATAATTCGGCTAAGGAAAACATATCACATTGATGTCACCCTGTACACGTGGAAATTTTCAATTGGTCCAGGGTGGCACTGATGTGGCAGAGGAGTGGGACACATGTCACCATATGTTTGGTTCTAAGAGTGCCTCACTAATAGGATGACGTGACCCCTAGTCGGGAGGCTTTAACACTTGAGAGTGGATCTAGACCATCCATGAGAGGTGCTTCATCGAAGTGGTCGAGGTCTAGTGTGAAAACATGACTCCGACAAGGAGACTTCGAAGGATAGGTAAGACAAATATGGGTTGTCCATCAAAGGTCCGAGAATCACTAAGGGTCGTTGATCTAGCTACACTCGAATGAAAAAAGTGGCTAAGGAAATGATGGTCAGGCTGAAACCACCCTAGACGCGTGGCATATTTTCAATGGCCCGTGCTAGCACTGACGTGGCAGAGGTGCATGACACGTGTCACCCAGATTTGACAATTTTATGTATGCATGTGGTGGGTTCCACATGTCCATGCAACAACATTTAATTGGTTTTGAAAGTGCCCCATTGGCATACCTAGATGTCATCTCTTCTACATTTTGTCGATGATGACGTCATCATCGACACTGCGAAAACTTGTGTTGGGAGATTTTCTTTGAGTTTTTTCGATAACGATCTTCATGCTGATCTCCATCATTAATATTTCTCTAACACAAGGTGAGCCATTAATCTATCACCGGAACAGAGGGGGCATTGATCTTTCACCAAAATTAGGAGAGTCATCAATATATACTTTAAAAAAATCCATAATCATCTAAGGAATTGACAAGGTCATGTTAACATCACCTTGAGAACATGGCGCATTTTCATTGGTCCATGATAGTGTTGACGTGGTAGGGAAATGGGACATGTGTCACTTAGTTTTGATATATTTACCTGTGGGTCTAGTGGGTTTCACATGTCCATGTGGCATTCGTTGATTGTCTCTAACAGTGCCTCACTGGCAGGAAGATGTGACCCCTATCTGGGAGGTTTTAACCCTCGAGAGTGGATCCGGACTATTGATATTCTCAAGGGAATGACTGATGGAACCTATCAAATCTACGTCATTCGTCAGAGGTGCACCCAACAGAGCACTCGAGAGTTAGGTCGCAAGGGGAACTATGATGAGGGAACTTAGATGACCATTGATTTAAAAGGTCGGGCACATGACGCGATCTGATCCATCAATATTTTGGGGTCTGAAAACTCCTGAAATGATGCACATGGTTCCTTAGGTCATGTTCTTGTGATAATCCCCTAGGCTATTAACTTACCCCCTGCTATAGCAAGATTTGCCTCACACTATGTAATCTTGCACAGAGGGCCTTATTCCATTTCCCTATGCAGACTTATCTTCCATGTTGATAAAATACAGAGACAAAAATAAATAATTTTACACATGTACACATCTTGCACACTATACAACATGTGTATACGCAGGCTTCTCCACTACAACCCGTGTACATCGGTATTTGTGCCAGAAAATACAAATTAAAAGTCAAGTTTCCATGTCATGATAGGATATCTATGATCCTTGGTATTACATATACTGGAAATGTTCTGAATCGTCCCTTCAGTTCCATTTTGAATGCTATAAATGGGCCAATTCCGAGCTATGGAAAAGGAGAAAGAATTCAACTTTGAGAGAAAAGTTACTCTGGAGAAATCATTTGCTTCATATTGAGTTTGCATCCCTTTGTCCTTTAAGTATGAACACAGTGTTCATCCCCCAAGCTCTTCCCTTATTGATTGAGAACCTCATTGTTTCTCTCTTATGAGATTGCCTTTGGTGGAGGATTGAAGTGGTGGAGGCCCAGCTGGAAGGAACTGAGTTTCTCGGATCTGAACCATGCCAACACGGAAGTCTGTAATATTTTCACTTCTGCTGATCATTTATTAATAGAAATACTATTTTCCCATCCATTTGATATCTTGCAAATATATTGAATTATTATTCCATGGGCGTATTTGTCATGTTTATTAATGGATTATGCTATCTAATGTGCTAACCTTTTACATTACCACCATATGCTTTCTTTTCTTTTCTGTTGATAACTTGTCGCAGGTATATAGCTTTGGGTCGAAGTGCTCAATGGTGGAATTCATCGAACATCTGGACAAGGTAGGCCTCTTTCTTATCTCGCTTTCACATTGGTTTATATAGCGTATTGTTGGGATAGAGTTGATTTCTGCAGTCATTTCCATATGTTGTGGTTTACCCTAGCCACAGAGATATTTTCCTCGTAACAGAATTGGCGACCATACTGGGGAGTTGAATCTTCTTTCTTAGGGTTTGGAGTACTTTAGATTTTTCTCGTTTCTATTGAGGTTCTTGTCATATCATTCCTTGAAAGTTCTTGTTCACTCTGGGTTGGAGTTTTCAGTCTTTCTCCCTTGCCTGGCATTTTTTTGAAGCATATATGCCCATTTTTCCTTAACAGTTGCATACATACACTTGTTGTCTCACTACAAGATGCATATATCCGTTCTGTTTGCCTGAACAATCACGTACATCAGTTTTCCTTGCTTGTTTGCTGGGTATGGTGGTTTTTGGGTGGGATTTGATGTTTGTTGAGTCTTCTTAGGTTTTTGTAGTGCCTATTGAGTGCTTGTGGGATGAAAGGAAACCCTCTTTTGGTTAAATTTATGGGTAGAGTTTTTCTCATCATCTTTTCATTTTTTATTGTCCTTGTACAGTGGGATGGGTGTTTTGTTGCTTGATATCCTACTTAAGTTATTTTTTTCTATACACAATAGGGTTATATATCAAGTTACTTTTCAGTCCATGCATTTTCAGTTTTGTTATATTGAAAATACAAAAAATAGGCATTTTGCATTGCTTGGCATTTTTGTCTTTTAGAGTTTTTTTCATTAGCTTAGTGCATATAGTGAAATATTGCATTTTACTTCAGAATTGCAAAGTTGAATTTGAAAATTGCATTGGTTTTTAGAAGCATATCATTCATTGAAAGTTAAAGTTAGGACTTTGCATTCTTTTCATATTTACTTTTCTTGCAGAGTCATAACACCATGAGTTTCACTACCATACCCTTTTGAGTAATCATGGCCATTAAAATTAATGCTATAATTTAAAATTGATTAGTCACGATTTTATTTTCTAGGGTGCACAAACTATCCTAGGATTTAGTGCCTTGGAATAGAATTTTGTGAGTAAACTTCTCCAAGGCAATTAAATCAACATATGTGTCTAAGTCAGGGAGTGGAGAAATCCATTGTATAATTGGTAAGATCAGGAGGCTCCGCTCACACTGGAGTTAATCACGAGGTCATGCGAAATTGGTTGAATGGATATCCCCTCGATACCTTCCTTGCGTCAACGATATTTCTATGGATCTATTCGTATATGGGGATCTTAGTAGTGCCTTTACCTTCGTGAGAGGTAATACTTTCAAGGTTTCAAGATTTTCTACCCCACCCATACGATGGACCTGACTTACGACCGCTCGCATGTGCATCAATTATATAGTGGTTTATTAGTTTCTTGACTTAGGTGTCTCATAGGTTACTTGCAGGGGTTATTCTACAAGTACCCTAGGTCACATAAGGGTTGGACAACACACAACCTTTATGGAGGATTACCTCTCCAGGGGGATCTAACTTACTGGTTGTTAATCCCATGAGGGCCCTTATAACTGATTATGTTACCTCCAATATTTAGCAGGGAGTCTCAGGCCCCTCTTGGGCGAGACATACCTTCTTTAGGGAGGGAGGCCACTCAACCACTTTACCCCATTTGTATGCATATTGGTCGTTCGAATTTTGGTGTTCTCTTTGATTACTAGTTGGCCTTAGGATATATTTTTGTCTTTAGAGTCTTAAGTCATCATGGAGTCGGACCAGCCTCCCTTCTGGTCTCGTCGCTTGTTACAGTTACCACCGGATTTCGAGTCTTTGCCTTCTAAAAGGTGTAGAGTTATTAGGAGTGGTACACCAATATCCACTATTCAAACTTGTGATTCTACAAGGATGAGTACTAAACCTAGTCTTCAGAATACTGGGAGCCCTTTGACTCCCATACCCACTATAGTTAATGGTACCCCTTCGACTCATACAACCTCAATGGTTGTAGTTCCATAGGAACCTATCATTACTATGGCTTGTCCTATAGTGAATGCTCAAGATACTGCCTCAAATCATTTTGGGTCTCTTGGTCACTCACTGGGCTATAATGTTCAGTCCATCCCTATGGCTTCTGGTCTTTTTTCTTATGGTATGCCCAACTTCACTTTGCAGTTTTCGAACACCATCCCAGCTGTTGGAATTAATGATAGCATTGGGCTTGGGGGAACTCCACCTCCTTACACTCCATTTTCATTTGGTGGTTCTCAAATCCCTCAAACAACTCCTAATATGGGAGGAATTCATGCATTTAACCCCAGGTCCAACTCTCTTGCTTCTGGGTGGAGCAACCAACCTGGTGGAAAAGCTTCATCTGAAGTTCTTTCCTACAACCCTACCTCCTCGGTGTAGATTCTGACCAATACATTTGGCATGATGAATCCACCTCTATCCTTAATATTCCCATCCGAAGGAGGTCATTTTCATGCTTTGGCCAACCCCCAACCCGGATCCAATCCGGCTGGGGGAAATTTCTATAACCCTCAATAGAACATTCATGATGGACTGATGCCCAAACAACCTTTTATGAATCATCCCAGAAAAGGACCTTATAATCCCAGATAGGGCCATGGTGTTTACCAGAACCCTAGATGGCCTGCATTTCCTCAAGAAGAATATTTCCCAGGAGCTTGGGGCCAGATGTCGCAACCCCATATCCCTTTTCTGGCTACGCTTAATCTACCATATTTGTCTAAGTTAATGAATGACCATGTGAGTCATGATCCTACATGGCTCCCCATCCCCACCAATCTTCCTTCGTACATCCCAATGTTCGAGGGTAAGAATGGAGAGGATCTTGGTGATCACGTCACTACCTTTCACCTTTGGTTCTCATCGAACTCCCTTAATGATAATTCTATTCGATTAAGATTATTTCAACGCACCCTCATCGGAGTTGATATGAAATGGTATATTGAGATGCCTAGGGGGCATATGGGACTTTTATTCAGTTGGTGTTGGTTTTCCTCAACCACTTCCAATTGCCCATTTGTTATGGTGTTGGCCTAGAACTTATGTCGACTTTACGCCAAGACACTGCCACTCATATATCGGACCATATCAAGGAGTGGCATAGCCTAAAGAGGTTGATTAAGACCCCTATACCCCTGGCCTTTCTTTTATAATGGTTTATTAATTCTTTGCACACTCCTATCTCGAAGGACGTTTTTACTTCCGGGGTTACCACTGAGAAAGAGGCGATCTTTAGAGCCTAGCAGTTAGACTTGATATATGCTCAGTTTGTGATGTTATACCACCTTCTTCCAGACACACCGCGGTCAAATTATGATCCTAGACAAAATACTAGATGATCCAGGTGGATATCAATGGCCACCCACCTTTTCCGACTGGCTCAAAACAGTTTTCTGGAAAATTTGGCAATTTACTATTTTTAGCCGTTTTTAACTTTCGGGGCCATTTTGAGGGCCCAAATGAATGTTTTTTGAGTTCAAGGTTCTCAATGATAGTTGAAGGCATAATTGAACCCCCAAAATGAATCTCCTCAATGATACATTTCCAACGAGCTATCATATGCCTAAAACGAAGATCGTATGCAAAAGTTACGACCCCGAGAAGTTGATGTACTAACTTACCCAAACGGGGCCCACATGACTTTTGGCACTTCATCTCCTAGGGCTAGGTTTTTGGATGTCTAGGAATTTTGTCATTCCTTTTTATTGTAAAAATGCCTTCAAAGCCTCATTTTAATGATCTTCTTGCGAATGCGAGTAGCCGTCACATCTCTTCTCAGAGATAAGCTGCCACCATTCTAGCGAGTCTTTCACTCTGTATTTTTACAGTCTCTGTACATTTCTTTCATTAATAGAAATCATGTATTAATGTATATCTGTGTTTATGGTTGCATCTCTGATACATTTATGTTATCTTATTGAATATCTGCGATATCTCTGTGCATTTCTTTATTATATCTCCGCTCGCATTTCGTGCCGATAATAATCTGTATCATCGGACCTCATGCTGATGGCATTGTAGGTGTCACCAATGTAAAATCTGTAGATTTAGTGGCAAGCCATATGAAAGAGTTGTCTCTTAGCCAGTCTGCAAGAGGGCCAGCTTCTTCTATGTCTTCCAACCCCACTCAGTCGGTGGATGTACACTCTGTGCAATCGTCGACCAACCCAATTGGTAACCAACAACCAGGAGGGTATAAGAAGAAAGGACGTAATACTCGTAAGGGTGGGAAAAATGGTGATAAACCCAAGGACAGTGAATATAATGAGAAGATGGGTAATAATGCTGGAGAGGGAAAACGAGAAATATGTAAGGTAAATTTTCCCTGTAATCTTTGCATAGATGATCACCTTACCCATTTATGCCCCAAACTTGCAGAAGCTACAAGGCTATTATCTCTACCGCCTGTTGTGCGGACAAATCCATTCCCACACAATCATCACATGGTCTCGAGCTCTTCAAATGCCAAAAATGTGGCTAGTGGGAGTCAAAACTCATCATTGCAAGATGGCGACCATTTTTGTATCAATATGGTCTATGTGAAAGTTAATATAGCCACTAGATCTAGAGACTATAGCTCTAAACAAGCTATTCCTGGTCTAGAATATCCTCTTCCTCCTCTAGAGATGACTTTACAGATTAAGAAACCAGAGCCATCGCCTCGTATTCTAAGAGTAATCAAGCGCTCTACCCATAATCCAAATGCTACAGCTTCCCAGAACTAATCTATTGCTGAGGACTTGGGTTAAACCCCTTGTGCGATGTTGGCTTTGGAGGTACTCTAGATGTTTCCTTTGTAGAGGAATGCCTTACTCTCTATTTTAGGAGCTATAGAACCCAGTGGCTCAAAATTTATCAAGTTTGACGTCACAGATGTGAAGCCTCGCTTGCCTTACCATCAAATGTGCAGTTATTGATGAAGGTGTTGTTAGGTGTGTGATGTCCCTGATTTGTTGGAAGGCTCTCGATTCTCTGACTCTTTACGAGTCATAGAACATGTTGACTTATTTTGATGGTAATTCCTTTCACCCTCACGATATTCTCCATGCCTTTCTGCTCTAGTTAGGTGGGAAGATGGTAGAGGTGGAAGTAGAGATAGTTGGTGTGCCTCTTGATTATATTTTGTTACTAGGATGCAATTGGACTTATGCCAAGATCGTCATCGTATCGTCTATCTTCCGTACTCTTTATTTTCCTCACGAAGGGAATATCACGACGATCTATCATTTATCCTTTGCGTGCTCTAGCCCTAATGCATCTATTGGACCATCGATCCCTGCGATCGACAATTCTCAATCGGAAACTTAGAATATAAGTGTCGGAATGTATTCTTCTCTTATGGGTACTTTCGACTTCACGAAACTGAGTGACCATGTCTATGCCATGTCCAGTAGGTCCGTCTCAACAGGGAGTTCCATTCCTTTCCGCACTTCTTATTTTAGTGACTCGTGGACCCTACCATCCCTGACTTCATCTTGTGAAGGTCAGTTGCATGTTGGAATGGCCATGCCACTAGCAAAGATTGCGTATTAAGTTGTTCTTGACTCTTCCATCGATCCTAATCTTATTCCCTTGCTGACAGACGAGGAGGATCATGTTCTCAGGACCGTGTGGGCCAATTCATTGTCTTGTTCACACTATTTCCTCGATGGGAATTTTCCTTCAGACGAGGCCATCATCGAAGCCATGAATGGTTCTGACAAACCTTGGGATGAGATGCATCACCGCTCTTATTTTCTCCTAGAGCTTGAAAGATTCAAACAAGATGACTTTCGATCTACTTTTAGTGAGATAGTCGGTCACATCGTAGTTCCACTTGACACACAAGGAATCTATGTTGAAGGAAACATGGCGAGTATTTATCCTACCGACACAATCGACATCTCTCGTACCCATGGCAAGGTTGAAAACATAAATATCGGTGCAGATTGTTCGCCAAAAGAAATCCTGATCTACACTGAACTCTTCAAGGAATTCCAAGTTGTATTTTCTTGGTCCTATGAAGAGATTCCAGGAATCGACCCTCGTATTGTCGAACATGAGATTAGAACTTACTTGTATGCAAAACGTGTTTGGAAACGTCTTAGAGTTTTCAACCCTCGGAAGGCCCCTACTATAAAAGTGGAGGTGGAGAAGATACTTAATGTTGTCTTCATATTCCCGATTCCCTTGACTGAATTGATATCCAACCCTATTCTTGTGGATAAGAAGAAAGGAACCATTCGTGTAGGTATGGAATTTCATGACCTGAATAAGGCCTGTCCTAAAGACAACTTCCCAACACCTTTCATCGATCAGATTCTTGACGAGTGTACGGGAAGAAAAGTATTTTCTTTTATGGATGAATTTTCAAGATATAACCAAATCCAAATCAAACCTGACGATCAACACAAGACATAATTTATTTGTCCTTGGGGTACTTTTGCATACCGGAAAATTCCTTTCAGCCTAAAAAATGTCGGAGCAAATTTTCAATGTGCCATGACTTTTTCTTTTCATGATATTAGGCACATAGTCGAAGCTTACCTTTATGATCTTGCTGCTCACTCTCACAAGAGAGCGGATCACGTTATGCACCTTCAACTTGTTTTTGAAAGATGTCGTTACTATAGAATCCAGTTGAGCCCTCACAAGTGCATCTTTTGCATTAAGTCTGGTTGTCTTTTGGTTTTTCTAGTTTCTGAGACTGGGATCATGGTAGATCCACTAAAGGTTGAGGCAATACTTCAGTTTCCTCCCCCGCGGATGATTAGAAATCTTCAGGGTTTATAAGGGAAAGCTAAACTTTCTTCGTTGGTTTATAGTGAATTATGATAATATCACTAAGGGTTTCATGTGTCTCTTGAAGAAGAATACCCCTTTTATCTGGGATGAGCGAGCCCAGGAGTCCTTCGATGCTTTGAATAAAGCTTTGGTGTCGACACCTCTGTTGAAGCCTCCTGACTACAGTAGATATTACTTGCTTTATATCGCCACGTCTGAGGATACGATTGGTATGGTTCTGTTTTAGGAGGATGATAATATCCATGAGCACGCCATCTACTATCTTAGTCAAACTTTAGTCTGTCCTTAACTCAATTACTCTCAAGTCGAAAAGCTAGCTTTGGTTGTCGTTCATGCAGTCCAGCGTTTGCGTCATTATATATTACTCTACAAGACTATTTTGATTGATGATGTCAATCCATTTCAATATGTCCTTACCAAATGTATCATAGGGGGGAAATATGATAAATGGATTGTCATTTTACAAGAGTTTGATCTTGATTTCTCTTTCATGAAATCCAAAAAATCCCTAGTCTTCGCGGAATTAATATCTAATTTCCCATGATTAGATGAGTATGTTATCCATGTTGATTTGTTTGTAGATGAACACATTTTTCTTGTCTTGTGGTCCGACCCCTGGTATGGATACATTATTCTCTATCTTCAAACCTTGAATTTTCCTCAGCATCTCTTACGAGATGACCGACGACGTGTAAAATACCAAGCTAAGAAATATACTATAGTATGTGACACTTTGTATCGTCGAGGAATAAATAATATCTTGCGTCGTTGTTTAACTCACTGAGAGGTCAAGTCTATACTGAAAAATTACCATAATGGGGCTTGTGGTGGTCATCTGTCCGGGCTTGCGACAACCCAAATATTTTTGCAAGCCGGTTATTTCTGGCCTACTATCTTTAAGGATTGTATTGAAGTGGTTAAGAAGTGTCACCCCTGCCAAGTGTTAACTCAGAAAATGCGCTCGCATCCATCCCTTCTTCACCCAGTCATTATCATCGTTCCCTTCACCAAGTGGGGGGTGTATTTCGTGGATTGCAACCCAACTTTGCCTGGGGGGAATCATCACATTATCGTGGTCATCGACTACTTTAATAAGTGGTCCAAGGCCATTCCTACTGTTAAATCCAATGGAAATACTATAACCTTCTTCGTATTCAATCAAATAATCACTTAGTTTGGTATCCCGAGTGAGATTGTCATTGATCATGGCAGTCACTTTCAGAACAAGATGATGGAAGAACTAGCAGCTAAGATGGGGTTTAGACATGGTCATTCTTCTCCTTATTACCCCCAGGAAAATGGACAAGTAGAGGCCATCAACAAGTCTCTCAACCATTTTGCAAAAACTGTCAGTCAGGGTAAATCCGACTGGCACATCATGCTATATCCCGCACTCTGGGCATACCGAACCTCGGTCAAGACTACCACTAGATTTTCCCCTTTATAGTTAGTACACCGTGTGGAGTCAATTTTACCTATTGAATGTGAAATCACTTCTCTTAATTTTGGATCCGCGCTCCTACCTGACACTTCTAATCTCGAGCGATGCCTTGTACACCTAGAGAGTCTTGATGAGCACCATCAAGATGCCTCTATGGATATCAAGGCGAAAAAAATACATGTTGAGGTCTAGTACGATAAGTATGTTTGTCCTCAGTTGTACACTGAGGGTGAATTGGTCCTCTTATACGATCAAGCCAAAGAACCATTGGGGGCAGGAAAGTTTAAACCCATGTGGCATGGTCCTTACATCATGCGATGTGTGTTAGAAAAAGGAGCCTATGAGTTAGAATATTATGAAGGGAATAGGTTGGTCAAGCCCAGAAATGGGCTCTACTTGAAAAAATATTATTCTTGAGCCCTAGGCTTGGGCGTAGCTCTCTGTATACTAATGTAATTTAGTTTTCCTTTATTTTTGTCTTCGGTTTGCTTATCAAGTTTTCACTTGGTTGACAGATGTCAACGAAGTCTTTGGTCTACCTAGGATTCGCAGATAGAGCCAGTCATCATACATGGAACTTGGCTTCTGCCGCTTTGGTGGTTTACTCACCCGAGGGTCTACTGGTGTCTTCAGGTGGCATATGCCTAGCGCCATCCACGAACAATGTGGCCAAATATAGAATCATTATAGAACTTTTGTGCGATGCTACATCACATGGTATTTGTTTGTTAGAATTTCGCCTAGATTCCTAGTTAGTAGTATGTCAGTTTAACATCAGTTACCGTGTGTGTGATCCTACTTTACTCCAAAGATTCCTATGGGTACATATTTTAGAACGACAGTTTGATTTTATTACATATTATCATATTCCTAGGATTTCTAATCATGTATCTAATGCTTATGCTAATTTTGTTTTAGATTGGCAATTGTCACATAATTAAAAGCAAAGAAAACCATCTCATCAATGTACACATTGTAAAATATAAGTAAAGCCAAAGATCCCTTTTATATATATTTCAAAATATATGGTGTTTATAGTACAAAATTTGGGCTAATACCCTCAATACACATATACATCTAGTACTACAATATCCATGACACCTATGCCTATGGAACTAGATGAGTGTCATGGTAGAAAACTACGACATTTACGAGATGCTGAAAGAGTCGTACCCATGCTTTGGGTACACCAACCACTTGCCGATGCATGGTTTTAGTCAGATCCTCTGCATGAACCATGGGAATCCTGTGATTCAAACACGACAGGTTGCCCTACACATTTTGTAGGACCCTCTCGTCTTCTCCTCCCGCTGCCTCATCTCCTCAGTTACTTCGTCGATGTCGAGGAAACCCTTCCGATCGTCGCATACCCATGTCTGTGTTACACAAGTGTCTAATTAATACTTAAGCACCATCTAAAAATATTTTTTCTCTATTATACAAAAATACAAAAAAATGAAATATGTAAAAACATTTAACATACCTATGTCATCGTAGGTGGTCCTTGGTGGGAGTGGCATGTCTGGATCTCCTTGGAAGTCTATCCCTGCATGGGGATAGTCATCTAGGGAAATGACCTGTCGCTACCACCAGTAGAAGAAATCCTCGTTGTAGGGTGTCGGTGCCCTACCTCCCCTTGTCGCCTCATTACCTTGGTCCATCATGCCATGGTTGGATCGAGAGGTCCTCTCAGAAGAATATTGACTCTAGGTCCCAAACCTGGAACTCGCTCAAAAAACGAACTGCATAGGATAGAGGCAAACCCAAAGTTTCTCTTACTCCACCTATTTGCACTCTGTCAACTGGCTCTTCATATTTGCGAGTAGTGAGGTACATCAGTCATATACTATGGGTCTCGTACACTGCACTGTATAGAACACGAGTGGCCTCGATGCCTGGTGCAATGAGGTCGAACTTGTGATCCTGGTCCATATGAGCACAATAATCTTCACACTGATATTGTATATTTCCCAGACAAGGAGTTGACTCCCCACCTTAGGATTCCCTGCTACACAGTGGGCATCGATTTACTCCTCTATTTTCATTCTTCTCCCTGCTCCCCGTGATTTGAGGTTTACAACCTCTCTCCGACATGATAGACTAGCCAAAAAGTAAATGTCCTCTACTTCAATTTTCAATGGTTGCCCATCGAGATTGAATCTTTCACTCTTAGGTTCCTAGTAACCCACAAGCATCTCGAGCAACCTCACCTGGGATCTCATTCCTTCGAGCACCCAAAATTTACATAAGCCACATCACTTTAAAGCCATTTGGGCCCCTGATCTCGAGCTATAGTGGCATCAACCTCCTCATTCTCTCTTTCTCTCCATTCAAGAACTATCCTACCAAGGACAAATCAAAATTTGAGTTAGAATCCTTAAGCATTATTGTTTGCATGCCTTTACGTGGTCTACTTCAATTAAATTCATGTATAGGGCTTGATATACGCTCCCTGTATTTTACATAGGGGCGTATAACTCATCATATACGCGACATGATTGAAGACAACCCGTGTACACCGAAATTCACATTTTGCACCCTCAATAACTAAAAATTTGAAACCTAATTCAAAAATTTAATCCACTAAAATTGAAGAGGAAGGGAAGTATATTTACCTGATCTAGACGGTTGATAATTTCGTTGCTTGATGATCCCGCAATCGTTGTTTGAATCTCGGAGGTATTTTGGTCCAATTTGCACTAGTTGGGTAAAAAATCAAAATGGTATAGTAATTTTTTATTTTGTTACTATTTATAAACTATTTTTACCCACTTTCTATAGTTTTAAGCCATTTTTTCACCTAATGGACTAATACAAGG
>ML776566.1:3184161-3195784 GCA_009831015.1 Picea engelmannii
GGTATTTTGGTCCAATTTGCACTAGTTGGGTAAAAAATCAAAATGGTATAGTAATTTTTTATTTTGTTACTATTTATAAACTATTTTTACCCACTTTCTATAGTTTTAAGCCATTTTTTCACCTAATGGACTAATACAAGGGTGGATCGAGTTGGTTTTTTGCAATTTTAACCAGGGATTCTTGCAGATTTCAATGTTATGTTGGTCGTTCGTCACCACGGGCAGGTATTTTAATTACCCAACATATAGGATAGGTATCCACTATGTTATGAATTGTTGCATTATCCTATAACGGTCACTCTTTATGCCCTAGGTACGAACCCATTTTTTGTGACACATAACCTTACATCTACTATAATTAGTGTCGTTATCAAGTGGTAGAGAGTTACCGAACATGGGTGCCCTAGTTAGATCCCCTACTGCATTTGATGCCCATGTAGAGATTTTTTCATAGGACTGGGAGTCCCTCATAGCTAGTACATGACTTGATGTGGAGCCTCATTTCTCACACATAAACATGCAGCCCTATCCCCCTAAGGACTCCCAAATGTGTTTAATTTAAGCTCTTTTCCAACTCGTCTTTAAAAAGAGAAAAGATTGTCGAGTGATTTTTCACACTCGTTAAACTGGAATTGAAAGGTCGTGAGTCTTAGTTAAGATATTTTCCGACTCATTACCAAAAAGTGAAAATATTGCTGAGTGAACTTGTCTCTTTCACACTCGTAAATTGGGTTTGAAAAGACATTTATTTGGCACAAGTTTATCCCTTTTTCACATCAAATAGACTAAAATACATAAAAAGGGACATTTTTTGGCCTTAAGGTGTGATTGCATCTCATGCCCTTGCTTGCAGTATTGAGCCTATAGTTGGTTCTCGCTTTGCGTTATAAACTGTTCGCCTCAGTAGTTTTGCATCCTCAACCAAGCAGAGCCTTGTTTATATCCTTCACAATTTGACACCTTATACCTAGGAGGGAACATTCCCCTGAGTGTCCATCTCCCACATGAATTTGCCTGCATTGATCATAGGTATGTTCCACTGTTGGAACTAGTTTTGCTTACTTGCGACACTCATTTCCTCCTCTGTATCATAGCATTCATTTTTCTATGAAAAAAAATATATATGGGCAGGAAGGGAGTATTATCTTACGTTGGCAGCAGTCGTGTCACCTTTGAACAGAGCACAAAGTTATTGAGTCCATTCATCATCATAATTTTTGGATTAGCATGGCCTTAGGAAGTTGAGCTCATTACAGAGTCTTCTCTATCAACTAGTTACTCTTCCAGTACCTATACATAATTTCATTGATGCCTCCTACATCTCATGGTTTCATCATTGGGTCTATGCTGCCAGAGTCCTCCATATGTCTCATGCTCTTGTTCAAAGGAAATCTATCAACCTGTGTCGACCACTCCTCATAAATCTTGACTTTTCATGTCGGCCATACCCTCATTTTGTCTCAGAATCACATGATATTGTAGTCCTATCATGCACCCTAGTCCTACTTTCATCATTGGTAGGTAACCTTCAACCCAAAAGTCGAAATTTCATCATTGGTCATTGACTGGGTGGTTTCCCTTGTGTTCGATGGCAAGACATTTATTCACACATTGGGATTTATGTAGTGTCTTGGATTCCATTAGCCTTATTGTCAGTAGTTTTCATCATTAGTTGTTATTCAGAGGGTCTTTTTTGTGTACTGTTTGCACTTGGCACATGCGAAATATGCACAGGGTCGTTGGTTCGTGAACATGTTCTTTGTCCGATTTCCACCAAATCATGAAGCTCCTTCTTTGTACCTCGTGTTGACTGATGAGAGATGCCTTAATGCTCTCCTTTCAACAGGTCTTTTTCCATTGAATTCAGACCATTTATCTTGGAAATGGAACCTATAGTCTTATGAGTACCTTGAGGCTTGAAGTCATCAATGGTAGGCTCTCTCTCCATCGACATTTGGGAATATGTCAATGTCTCCTAATCGATGGATTCTTCATGTTTTTGACACCGACTCCTTTATTCACACTTGCAAGAATGTACTCAGTGCCTTGATACCTACTTTCATTATTGGTAGGTTGTCTTGCGTTTGTTAACGGCATACCTCAATGATCGATAATCAAACGATGTCTCATTGTGTTCGACCTCAAGTCCTTTATTCACAATATGTATAACTGTACCCTTGGCGAATTGTGTAGAATACTTGAAGACATCACTATGTGACTGCAGCTTTTCTGAGTTGTTGCTTCCTTTTCATTGAACCAGTACCTATATGACTTCAGTGATCACGGGAGATCAGATTATACTCCATGGTATACAGACATTTTCAGATTGGTTTTGAGACGGGTTCTATTGGGCCTTGTTCATGACTATGATAGCTATTGGGATGTAACCACATTTGTATCTTCCTATTCATGTCCACAGACACTTGTTTGGTATATTTTCACATGGATCTGCAGTGTAATTTTATTGGTAGCCATGTATGCAAAGTTAGTACATAATGTAATGAGCAATTAGTTCATCCAGCTAGTTCCCTACCACTCCACTTCTGGGTTATTTATAATGTGTTTCAGCCATCGCAGATACTCCTCTGACCTCACACATTAGGGGGCATTTGTTATAGAAATATTTGCCTCGCCCTATGCAATCTTGCACAAAGGGCATAATTCCATTTCCCTATGCAGACTCATCTTCCCTTTTGATAAAATCCAGAGAAAAAAATAAATAATTTTCCACATGTACGCATCTTTCACACTATACAACATGTGTATACGTAGGCTACTCCACTAAAACCCGTGTACATCAGGATTTGTGCCAGAAAATTAAAATTAAAATTCAATTTTTCATGTCATGAAAGGAGATCTCTTATCCTTGGCCTTCCATATACTGGAAACGTTTGGAATCAGCCCTTCAGTTCCATTTTTAAGGCTATAAATAGGCAAATTTTGTGCTATGGAAAAGGAGAAAGAATTCAACTTTGAGAGCAAAGTTACTCTGGAGGAATTATTTACTTGATATTGAGTCTGCATCCCTTTGTCCTTTAAGTATGAACACAATGTTCAAAACCCAATCTCGTCCCTTATTGATTGAGAACCTCGTTGTTTATCTCTTATGACCTTGCCTTTGGTGGAGGATTGAAGTGGTGGAGGCCCAACTAGAAGGAACTTACTTTCTCGGATCCGAATCGTGCCGACATGGAAGTCTGTAATATTTTCACTTATGTTGATCATTTATTAATAGAAATACTCTTTTCTCGTCCAATTGATATCTTGCAAATATATTGAATTATTATTCCATGGGCGTATTTTTCATGTTTATTAATGGATTATGCTATCGAATGTGTTAACATTTTACATTACCACCATATGCTTGCTTTTCTTGTTTGTTGATAACTTGTCATAGGTATATATCTTTGGGTCGAAGTGCTCAATGGTGGAATTCATCGAACATCTAGACGATGTAGGCCTCTTTCTTATCTTTCTTGCACATTGGTTTATATAGAGTATTGTTGGGATAGATTTTATTTCTACAGTCATTTCTGTCTGTTGTGGTTTACCCTAGCCATAGAGAGATTTTCCTCATAACACCCCCTTTTCTCACATGACAAGCCCCATGTTAGAGGGTGTTCTCCATGTAGTGGAGTGATCTAGGAGGATACATAACAATCAAAGAGGTCCATGAAGATCTAGAACACTCACAGAGGTCTAGGAGGATTAAGAAATGCTCAAAATTTGATCATCTCAAATTCTCTTGAAAAAGACTTCATTGCACAAAGCTCAACGATATCTTTCCAATGACATAAAAATCACCTCAAACAGAGTTTCTATGCAAAAGATATAGCCATTCAAAGCTATCGTCAACAAGAAAAAAAAAACATCAAACTCAAAGGTGACATGTATCACCACTGGAAGGGTGACATGTGGCACGACCGTACAACTCATACGATGTTGACATGGAAACACCATAGAGTGCCACACGACACATCATACAATGGACTGGGTAGGTGACAAAGCAATCGTACAACACAAGTGGACAAGTCGAGTTTTGACACATGGCATACAAGAAGAGGTGGACCAATGAGAGGTTTCCACGTGACAATCTCCCATTGGCCTCTTCTGGTTATGGTTTATCAAAATTTTTATGGGTCAGTCAGAGTTGAACACACAACCTCATCTCTAGCATTTCCACGACTTACCAATAGACCAAAATGTATGACTTAATAGTTATATGGTAGAAATTATATTTGAATTTGGGTTAAGTTTCAATCTGTAGAAATAAGGTCGAAGTCCTAGCCCTAGAACTTATGGTAATGTAATGTAACCATACACCAAATCTCGTGTGTATGGGCTAAAAAACTATGCAAAAAACCATATCCAATGTGTTAATATATGGTTATAACAAAATGTCAGTTGGGGAGAGGTTTGTGAGGTCTCACCCGTGACCTCCTTCCCCATGTACAACCACCTTAACTAATGCGCTAAAGGTGCTACACCTTCTAGGATACCAACAAACTATTAATTAAGTTTATGTCATGGGTTAGCATGGAGTTCATATAGTAGTTGGGGCCTGCACCGTATTTAATGTGCATGAAACCCAATGCGTGGGACATCAGAGTATGATTTGGGTCTCAAAGTTTGTGCTATAGGTATCAAGAATTTGGGATTGCACTATAATGTGTGCCAAAGGGTTCCTTAACAGAAATATATGAAGTTTATACTCATTTTTCTCATAATTTTGCAAGGAATTCAATGGTGTACTATGTTTTCCTATTTTGAGTAACGAGTAAAATGGTAATTGTAAAACGCAAGCATTTGAGCATTAATAAAACAATCTCGATTGGAAGAAGACCCAGAGACGTACCCAAATTGGGTGAACTTCATTAACAAACTTGTGTATGTGGCATATTATTGTTGTTCTATTTCACTCAATTATTTTTCAAGTTATTTATCATTGAAGTGATTTTGGATAGATAAGTAAATTCACATGTTTTAGGCAATCAATCAAACGATCATTATTATTTTGAAATCAAGTTAGAATATTATGTGTATTAAAGAATAATTAATGTCTAAGGATTTTTTGGATCAAGTTGGTATCAAAACCAGTTTTGACAAGAGTTTGTTAGTGAATTCTTACAAGATCCAGATTCAATCTTGGTAAAGGAAATCTTGCAAGTTACAAGTTAGAGACACAAAGGCATTTTCGTAAGAAAGACATGGTTTCTGAATGAGAAAAAGGAGAAGTTCCTCCCATGAGACCTGAGGAAATATGGCTACACTTCTCTCAATGAGGGAAATAATAGATGATTTATATTGAAGAGTCTATAATACTGGGGACGAAGAATCTTCGGTAAAAGATGAAGGAGGAGGTGAAGTTGGTGGACCTTCAAAACCCTCTTCACCATCATCTGCGTCACCATCTTCTTCTAGTGCTAGTAAAAATTATTCTCATAAGAAGAAGCCCTCTAATAAGTCATCACATAATCATGATTTTCCTTTATTGAAATTAGATGTAAAGTTGAACTGTCCATTTATGATGGATAATTGAATGTAGAAAGGTTGGGAAATTGGATCAAACAAATAGAGGTATATTGCAGGGTGCAAAAGATCGTGAAGGACACTACAAAGATACAATTGGATACTCTTCATATGGGAGACACAACCTTGATATGGTGGGAGATTAAGATACAAGTTGATCTCGTTCAATAGGGGAAAGCAATTTCTTCTTTGGATGAATTTACTGTTGCAATAAGAAAACAATTTTTTCCATTGACTTATGTGCAAACTACGATTATGGAATGACAACATCTAAGGAAAGTAAAAGGGAAAAATGTTCAAGTATATAGACATGAATTAAATAAGAAAGCATTATCTTTAGGAATTCCATTACATACTCGTGAAACTCTTCTAAAATATATTGGTGGCATGCATTCATATCTTCGGCATACTATATTGATTTTTAACCCTACTAACATTGATGAAGTTTTAGTACAAGCTATTCACCTGGAAGCTAGTAAGGGGAAGCATGTGATTGAAGATAAGAAGGCACACAAGTTCGAGAAGAGGTTGAGGTTGAGCAATTACATCCAAATTCTCTAATGAGGTTGAGTTAGATGTTGTGCCTCTTGACATTTGTGGCATTGTCTTGGGTAGTCCATATATGTTTGATAGGAAAGATATATTTTATCATGAAGAGAAAAAATATCATCTTTTCAAGGACGAGATTGAGTATATTGTCAAGGCTCATCATATCAAAAATAATGTTTCTTTAGTGAGCATAGGGAAAATTAAGAGACTCGTGAGTGTAAGTAAGAAAAAAATTATCATGGTGGTGAAACAAAAAGAAGAAGATATATTATATTCTTTATCAGGTTGTGATCTAGATCATAAACATGAGTTGGTAAATATCATATCTAACTATGATGAGTTATTTCATAAACCAGTAGGGTTTCCTCCTAAGAGGGAGGTTGAATATGAAATATACTTGCAACAGTGTGCTCCTCTTCCTAACTTTGGTATGTATAGGTCATCAATGATAGACAATGTAGAGATAAAGAAGAAAGTTCATGAATTGATCAATAAAGGAATCATTAGACCATTATCCTCTCCATGTGGTTCACCTATTGTATTGGTTATGAAGAAAGATGTTATGTGGAGGATGTGTATTGACTTTCGAGCACTAAAAAAGATTATGGTAAAGAATTGATATCATATTTATAGAATTGATTATTTATTGAATTAGTTAAAGAATGTTGTCTATTTCACTAAGCTAGACTTGAGAATTGGTTACTATCATATCAAAATTGAATGGTTGGTTATATCATTTGGTTCATTCAATGCACCTATGACATTTATGAGGGTAATGAATGATGTGTTCAGGTATTACATAGATTATTTTTTCAACTTAGATGATATATAGATCTTTAGTCTAACATGGAAAGATCATATAATGCATGTCAAGACAATCTTTGAACTCTTGAAGAAGGAGAAGTTGTATGTAAAAATATATAAATGTGAGTTTGGAAAAACTTCTCTAGTATATTTGGGTTATATTGTAGGGAATGGTAAGCTAAAGATAGATCCCTCGAAAGTGGAATTTATTGTGAATTGGCCCAAACCAACTACTACCACATAAGTTAGGAGCTTCTTAGGAGTAGTACAGTACTGGAGGAAATTCATTGCTAACTTATCTTTCATATCAACTCCTCTGTATTTGTTAACAAGTGTGAAACATGTAATAATTTCAATGGGGAGGAAAGAAACGAAAATCCTTCAAGACATTGAAGGAAAAGATAAGCACCGCACCAGTTTTGGTTCTTCCATATTTACAAATACCATTTTAGATTCAAATCTATGCAAGCAGATATCCCATGGGTGCAACCTTTATGCAATGAGGTAAACCTATATGTTGTCATTCTGAGACTTTTACTCAAGCAATAATTAACTATCCAACATATTATAAGGAATTGTATGTGTTGGTACAAATTGTGAAGAAATGGAAGCATTACTTAATGGGAAAGGAGACAATAATTCATACAGATCATCAACCACTATAGTATTTGCAATCACATACCAAGCTACAACAATCACAACATTTTAGGTGGATTGGTTTCTTACAAAAATTCCATTTGGTAATCAAGTATAATAAGGGTATTCATAATCAGGTTGCAAATATGTTGTTAAGACTAGTGATTAATTCATCTACAATATTAAAGAATAATTACTTATCTCATGAGAGTTATGTTGAAAAATATGTTGGAGATGATGATTGTATATATATGGATTTAACTCATGGAAATCAACAGTTGGATTATCATGTGAATGATAATTTATTATATCATCTTGGAAAGCTTTGTATACCCAGGGATGAAAGAGTAAATGTAATCAAGGAAGCTCATACATATCTCATTTCTAGTCATTTTTGGGTTGGTTAAAAAATGGCAAAGCTACAAATATATTGTTATTGGCCTCGAATGAATGAGACAGTTTCCAATTATGTAAAAGGGCATGTTATGTGTGCCACAAGAAAGCCTAGCAACATAAATTTGGTATTATATACGCCACTTCAAGTACCTTGTCAATCGTGGGAAAGTATCTCCATGGATTTTGTAGGGGGTTTGTCGATGTCCAGGACATGTCATGATTAATTATATGTCGTAGTGTATAGGTTCAGTAAGATGTGTATTTTAATGCCATGAAAGAAACACGGAACAATGAACAAACAACACATATGTTCTTTGCTAATATTTTGTTTCCTTTTGGGCTGCATACATTTATTATATCTGATCGAGACTTTCGATTCTTGGGAATGTTTTGGTCTAGTTTATGGGAGTTGATGGACACTAAGTTAAACAAGAGCACAACTTTTCATCCACAAACAGATGGACAGATAGAAGTGGTAAATAGAACAATGGTACATTTACTTTGAGGATACTCCAACAAACATCCTACATTGTAGGATGAATAGTTTCCCTATGTACAACATGCTAATAATCATGCCATACATTCTTCTACTCAGAGAAAACCTTTTTAAGTATGTTTAGGGTACTTTCCTAAATCACCTATGGATTTTTCTTTTGGATAAGAAAGTAAAGAATATGGACAGGATGATATACATAAAGCTAAAAGTTTTATTCAGAGGATCCGGTAGGTACATATAGAAATACAGGAAAAATTGGAGAAGAGTCGAGAAAAATACAAGGCAAGGCATGATAAACATCGGGTTGATCATAAGTTCGAAGTCGATGATCAAGTATGGTTACATATCAGCAAGGACATAATGAATGGTGAAGGTAAAAATATTAGAACAATCCGATATGGTCCATTCAATATATTAGATAATATTGGTACTAATGCCTTTCGTTTAGATCCACCATCTTACATGCAAATGTATTCAATGGTAAATGTTGAGAATTTGAAACTTTATGAGCCTTCTATGATTATGGATAAATATGAAAGTATTTAGGTTACAATGGTTGATAATTTTTCTCCATAGTACTTAGATGAGCTACAGGAAGATGTTATTCTTGACAAAATAATCATAACTTCACAGCAAGGCGATGTGGAATATCTTCAAGTTAGTATTAAAGGGGTAAAACCAAGAAAATAAAAGTGGATCGAGATCAGGAAGGTGAGGGAGCATTACCCTCACTTAGTTACTGAGTAATCAAAATATTTGGTGGTCCAAAAGGATTCCAATGGGGAGGAATGATCTAGGAGGATCTGAAATGATCAAAGAAGTCTAGAAAGATCTAGAATGCTCATAGAGGTCCAAGAGGATTCATAAATGCTCAAAATTTGATCATCTCCAATGCTCTCGAAAAGGACTTCATTTTACATACCTTGGCTATATCTTTCCAACGGTGTAAAAATAGCCTCAAATGAAGTTTGTATGCAAAAGATATATCCAATCAAAGTTCTAGTCAACATGGAAAAAAAAAGTCAAAGTCCAAGGTGACACATGTTTCCACTATAAGGTTGACACATGGCACAATCGTACATATTGTATGATGATGATGTGGAAAAACCATAGAGCGCCATGTGGAACATCATATAGCTTCTTGGGTAGATGACAAGATAACCATATAACACAAGTGTACAAGTCAGGTTTCGACATGTGGTATATAAGCACAGTTGGACCAATGAGAGGCTTCCATGTGGCAATCTCCAATTGGCCTCTTCTGGTTATGGTTTATCAATTTTTTTGTGGGTCAATTGGAGTCAAACCCCGAACCTCATGTCTAGAATTTCCACGACTTACCAATAGACCACAACGTATGACTTAATAATCATATGGAAAAAAAATTATTTGAATTTGGGTTAAATTTCAATCAGCCAAAATAAGGCCAAAGGCCTAGCCCCCGACCCTATGGTAATGTGGTGTAACCATAACCCAAAGATCAGGCGGAGGGGATAAAAAACTATGCAACAAACTGCATCCAATTTATTAATATATGATTATAACAAAACGCCAGTTGGGTAGAGGTTCATGGGGTGGAACTTGTGACCTCCTTCCCCATGTATAACCACCTTAACCAATGGGCCTAAGGTGCCATGCCTTCTGGGATACAAAAAAACTATTAATTAAGCTGATGTTGTGGGTTAGCATGGATTTCAGATAGTATTTGGATCCCACACCCTAATTAATGGGCATGAAACCCAACGCACAGGACATCAGAGTATGATTTGGGTCTCAAATTTCATGCCAAAGGTATCAAGACTTTGGGATTGCACCGTAATGCCTTCCAAAAGGTTCCTTAATGGAAATATATGAAGTTTATACTCATTTTTCTCAGAATTTCGCAAGGAATTCAATGGTGTTCTATGTTTTCTGAGTTTGAGAAATGAGTAAAAATGTCATTGTAAAAAACAATCATTTGATCATTAATAAAAATGATTTCAATTGGAAGCAGACCCAAAGATGTACCCTGAATTGGGTGAACTTCGTTAACAAACTTGTGTATGTGGAATATTATTGTTGTTCTATTTTGCTTAATTATTTTTCAAGTTATTTATCACTGAAGTGATTTTGGATAGATAATTAAATTCACATGTTTTATGCAATCAATCAAATGATCATTATTATTTTGAAATCAAGTTAGATGATTATGTGTATTAAAGAATAATTAACGTCTAAGTATTTTTTAGATCATGGACATAGGAAGGTGGAGAGATATGGGAAGAGAGGGGGAGGGAAGATATATATATATATATATATATATATATATATATAGAGAGAGAGAGAGAGAGAGAGAGAGAGTGGGAGATAGGAATATAATGAGAGGGGGAGAGAGAGAGGAGTGTAAAGAGGGAGAGAGGGAGAGAGGTAAAGAGAGAGAGGGAGATAGTTTTATAGGGGAAAAGAGAGAGAGAGAGAGAGAGAGCAAGTGAGAGTGAGAAGAGAGGGGGGKGGAGAGAGAAAGGAGGTAATAGATGGGAAGAGGGAGAGCATGAGAGAGAGAGAGAGTGGTGAGAGAGAGAGGGGTAGAGAGAGAGAGAGGTTAGGAGGAGATAAAGAGAGAGAGGGAGGGGGTAGAGAGAGGGGGAGTGAGTGAGATACAAAGTGAGGGTAGAGAAGGGTATATGTAGGAGAGAGAGAGAGAGAGGAAGAGAGAGTATGGGAGAGACAGAGGTAAACAAGGAGATAGAGAGAGAGGGGTAGAGCGGGGAGAGATCAAGTGACAAGAGGGAGAAAGTGAGGGAGAGGGATGGGGGAAAGAGGGATTTAGAGAGAGATGGGAAAAGAGAGAGAGGGAAAGAGGGAAGGAAAGAGAGAGAGTGATCCAGGTGGATATTGGTGGCCACCCACCTATTCCACTTGGACCCCCACCATTTCTTCTTTCAGTTTTTCAGTTTTCGCACAATTTACTATTTTTAGCAGTTTTTTTGGGTCCTGAAATTCCGGGGCCATTTTGAGGCCCTAAACGATGTTTTTTTGGGTATGTTGCTGTCGCAAAATACCATCTAATTTTGCTATTTTTTCTTGAGCGTTGTAGGCCTCGGATAGATCTTTCCAATGAGCTATCATACGCCTAAAACGGAGATCATATGCAAAAGTTACGACCCCGGGAAGTTGATGCACCAACTTACCCAAACGGGGCCCACATGACTTTTGGCGCTTCATCTCCCAGGG
>ML776566.1:3207895-3243084 GCA_009831015.1 Picea engelmannii
CATTTGGAATCTGATTCAAAAGTGGTCCCTTTTCATCACATGCCAAACCCTTATATATAGAAAAACAAACCCATTATATCTAAAACACCTAAAATGAAAAGCCCTAATTCTAAAGTGATAGAGGGAGTTAAACCCTAGGGTGAAATTTTTCATTCACGTAAGAAAAAAAGGACAATGTTTTAAGGTAAGTATGTTTTTTTTTTAATGTAGGGTTTTGAGTGAATCACCATATTCTTCAAATCCTGATTTGAAGAATATTTATGTTGTTCCAAAGTATTCTTTTGCTCCACAGTGCTCCTCCATATGTCTCTCTTCCAAATCTGTCTCCTATAAATTTGGAAAAATAATGAAAATATTGAATACCTTTTTAATATTAATAAAACTTTATGAAAAGGGTTTAGAGTGAATCACCATACCCTTCAAATTCTCATATTCTAAATAATATTGTGGTTCCAAAGTATTTTGCTCCATAGTGTTCCTCTGTATGTCTCTCTTGCAAGTCTCTCCCCTGTAAAATTTTGCAAAATAATGAAAGAGCGAATAACTTTTTAGTATTTAAATGACTTTATGAAATTCAATTCCCGCTCTTTTTTTAATTGTTTAAAAAAAATGTTTCTTTTTTTTTTTACTTTTTCGACACGACAATGCGTTTATGTAAGACACATCGGTGTGGCCATATTACATTACGCATCGGTGTGTCCATATTAATTGATGCACCAACCAAATATAATTGTTTTTAATTAACAAAATCTCAAAACACAATGTTGTTATTTTTTCAACGCACCGGTGCTTATTGTTAATATATGCATCAATGCGTTTTTGGTTTATAAGCGCACCAAGATGATTTTAAGTTATTTGAACTTTTGTTTGCACATAAAATAGTATATTCATCTCAAATTATCTTTTAGGATGAATTCACACGACTTACAATACTTAAGTATACAATTTATGTTTTATGTCGCCTTATTCTTAAAAAATGGTTTCAAAACTATATTCAAACTCAGATTGTGGTATGGTCCTCGAATTGTTTTTTAGATATGTACAGGAAAATTTATTGCTAATTTTGCTGAAATGCAGGGAGAAAACCTTGTTATATGATCAAATACTCAATTCTTCAAATCCCATCCCATTCCATATTTCTCAAAGTCCATCGCCGAGCTCTCCCTTTCCATCTCTAGTAAGTTTAACGTATTTTAATTATGTTTCGATTATCTCGATGATTTTTTTTTATCCATGTCAATATGAATAAAAATGTATTCAAATTTGCAGGATCTTGATTCAGAATCGAGTTCAGATGCAGAAAATATTCCAATACCGGTGCAAAAACGTCGAAAGGTCTTATCAGGAGCAACATACCACAAACAGTTGGTATATGAAAATAGACAGTCGCTTTACCCTGCCAATTGTGACATTCCATCTTCCATCCGCAATCATGGGTCGAAGATGGTAACAATTGTTTGATATAATGTAATTTGAACAAACAAACTATTGCACTGTGCTTACTAATATCATTGATGTACTAATGTTCAATATTTTTGAAATTAGGATTCTTCTAATGATGAACGATCTACCTACCATCTTATGTTGCACCCCACAATAATTTTAACCCAAGAGAAGGTTTAAATGAGAGCACAAATCAGAGAGGAAGCGTACCAAGAATGGTTGAATCAACCACCTATTAAATTCCCACTATGTGTTGAGTATGCGTTATATTCTTTGCATGTGTGTGTGTGGTCACGTCAGATTCGACAACTGTGTTTGACGATCGCAACTTCCTTCACCCTTTGTGTTGTGTGCATCGGGAACTTTCCTAGGGGGATCCTAGGATTGGCCCCTTCTTTTTACACATAGTGTTTAGGGCAATGCCCCAAAAACAAATGGGTGGTTTTTGTTATTTTAGCGGATTTTGCTATTTTTAGCAGTTTTCTAAATTAATCCTGGATTAAGGGATTAGGGTTTTGGTAGCTATGGAATACGTGAAATATTGTATATATTGTGTTTTGAATGGTGAAATTAAGAATGAAGAGTTTGAAGGTGTAGCACCAAGGAAGGTTGGTTTTCTCTCGGTTAAGGGTTTCTAGCGTAAATCTATGTGTATTGTGTGTATGAGCCATTGATTAATTTTTGTTTTGCATAAGAATTTGTGTGAATTTATTTACTTAACAGTTTTAAAACTTACATGTGGTATCAGAGCTTGTTTTTGGCTTCAGGGGGACACCTTTGTTGCTAAGGGTTTGGCTCAGTCTTGATAGATCAAGTTTATCTTAGGTCTGTGATAAACTTGGGTTCAGTGTGAGATTTTGCAGTGGTGATTTGAGTGTAGAATGAGGAATGGAGAGATATTATAGAATTGATATGGAGAAGTTCAACGGTAAAAAAATTGAGCCATGGAAGCTCAATATGGAGGACCTTCTTATAGACAAAGAACAATGGATCATTGTGGATCTTGGTACACAAACTACTGGTACACAGACTATTGACACATAGTCTACTGGTACAGAAACTACTAGAACACAACCTACTCGTATGTCAAAGGAATATTGGGAAAAGTTGGATAGAAGAGCAAGGAGTAATATTCGACTCTACTTGGAAGATTCAGTGTTGTCGAATGTCTCGGAAGAATCTACAACCAAGGAACTATGGGATAAGTTAGGGAATTTGTATCAATCAAAGTCCCCGGTAAACAAGTTGTGTCATATTAGGATGGAAGATGGATATTATGTGATAGAACATCTAAACACCTTCAATACTCTAGTAAGTCAATTTGTCTATGTTAATATTATGATTACAGAAGAAGATAAGTGTATTACTTTGTTATGTTCTTTTCCATACTCTTTGGATAATCAGGTTGTAGCAATTGGTAGTACCACTCAATCTATATTTAAGTATGACAATGTAGTTGCATCCTTGTTATCTAAAGAGATGAGGCAAAAAAGGATGGATGGTCAGAGCACAAATGATTTATTTGTAAGAGGTTGTACCCAAGACAGGAATCTTGGTAAGTCTTCAAGGGGGGAGATCTAAATCTAAAGGTAGATCTAAGTCTCTAGGAAAATATTTGAGAAAATTCTAGAAGTGTGGTAAAGCAGGGAATTATAAGAAATATTGCAAGTCTAATAAGTTTGATAAACCAAAGGGATCTGATAATGCCTCTTCCACAAAGGTGAAAACCTCCATTGAAGAAGGAGGTGATGTTTACCTAGCATCTACAGGTACACATGTAGACCGTGGTGTATGGTTGATCAAATCGGGTGTTTCATATCATATGACTCCTCACAAGGAGTGGTTCTATGAATATGAAAAATGCGATGGTGGTGATGTATTACTAGGAGATGACTCGACAGCCAAAATCATGGAACGTGGAAGGGATAAGTTGTTTCTAAAAGATGGAAGGATTATAACTCTCCCTAGGGTTCTGCATATTCCAAAACTAGCCATGAGCCTAATATATGTAAACAAGTTGGATGATGCAGGTGTGGATACTGTATTGGGAAAGGGAACTTGCAAGATGGTACGAGGAGAAATGTTGTTGATGAGAGGAGATCAGTGTGGAAATATGTACAAGTTGTTGGGAAGCACTTATACTAATGGGTGTAGCAGTTCTGTTGTCCCTAAGCAGAGAAATAAATAAGACAAGACCAATATTGTCTCTAGAAAGAAGACCATGATGTGGCATCAAGTACTGGGGCATATTATAGAAATGGGCCTTTGAACCCTACACTGTAAATTTATGGTTGAAGGTATGTCTAATTGCACTCTGGATTTTGATTTCTGTGAACATTTCATATATGGTAAACAAAATCGACTAAGATTCCCATCTGGTGCTACAAGAGAAAAGGGGATATTAGATTTTATACATAGTGATGTGTTTGGACCTGTGCCTATTCCATCACTAGGTAAATATATGTATTATGTTTCATTCATAGATGATTTCTCAAGGAACACATGGATTTATTTTCTTAGAAATAAATATGAGGTATTTATTAAAATTTAAAGAGTTTAAGGCTTTGGTAGAAAATCAGACTGAGAAGAAAATAAAGGTATTGAGGACAGATAATGGTGGAGAATTATGTGGAAATGAATTCGAATAATTCTGTAAGAAGTGTGGCATAGAAAGGCATAAGACTACTCCATACACACCTCAGTAGAATGGAGTTTCAGAAAGGATGAACATGAAACTGATGGAAAAGGCAAGGAGAATGCTTAGTGGTGTTGAGTTAGGACATGAATTATGGGCAGAGGCAGTGGGTACAACATGTTACATGGTCAATCGATCACCCTCATCAACGTTGGATGATAAAACTCCACACAATGTATGGACTAGTAAGAAACCCTCTCTTGAACATCTCAAAGTGTTTGGTTGTGATGCTTATGTACATGTTTCAAAGGAAAATAGGAGTAAGTTGGATAATAAAGATGAAAAGTGTATCTTTATTGGTTATAAAGATGGTATGAAAGGTTATAATATTTGGAACCCATAAACTAAGAAGATTGTTTACAGTCAGGATGTTGTTTTTAGAGAGGTGAAAGATGTTCCTTTATAGGAATTCCTACCAAGGCAAGAAGAACCTGAGAAAATAGAGTTTGATTTAGATGATGAAAAATCTGAATCAACTCAAGAAGATGAAGAAGAAGAAAAATAACCTTATACCCCAGTATTGGGGAGATTAGTGAGGGAAAGAAGGAAACCAGAAAGGTATAGTCCACCTGATTTTAGTTCTATTTTTTCTTTATCTATTAATGATGATGATCCAAGAATTGTTATGGAAGCAGTGAATTCAAAGGATAGTAAAGTTTGGAAGAAGGCCATGGTTGAAGAAATGGATGCCTTGGATAAGAATGAGGCATGGGGTCTAGTTGAGTTGCCAGCTGGAAGAAAATTTGTTGGTAGAAAATGGTTGTTTAAGAAGAAGTTTAATGCAGAAAGAAAAGTGGAGAAATACAAAGCTCGATTAGTAGCAAAAGGTTATTCCCAGGTAGAGGGAATTGACTTTGGTGAGATTATTTCTCATGTTTCTAAGTTAAATTCTATTAGATTTATTTTATCTATTGTTGTTTCTTTTGATATTGAAGTGGAACAGATGGATGTGAAGACAACATTCCTACATGGGGATCTAGAAGAAGAAATCTACATGAAGCAGCCAGAAGTATTTGTAGTGAAGGGAAAGAAAGAGTTGGTCTGTAAGCTAAAGAAGTCACTATATGGTCTGAAGCAATCACCTAGGATGTGGTACCAAATGTTTGACACATACATATTTGGATTGATATTTTTGAGAAGTAGGGTTGATCACTATGTATATTCCAAGAAGGTTGGTAATCACTTCATTTATGTAGTGTTGTATGTTGATGACATGTTGCTGGTAGGAAATAACATGGATGTTATCAAGGAGGTGAAATCACAACTATCCTCCAAATTTGACATGAAGGATCTCGGTGTTGCTAACTTCATTATGGTAATGGAGATTAAAAGAGATCATGCAAACAAGAAACTCTGGTTGAATCAGAGAAAATATGTTGAGATGATATTGCAGAAGTTTAATATGCATGGAAGTAAACCGGTGAAGGTTCATGTTCCTATAGGTGTAAATTCATTTGCAAATCAGTCTCCCAAGACACAGGAAGAAGAAGAGGACATGTCCCATGTTTCATATGCCAGTGTAGTCGACAGTTTGATGTATGCAATAATTTGTACTATACCGGGAATTGCACATGCAGTGGGATTTTTGAGGAAGTATATGTCAAAACCAGTGAAGGAGCATTGGACAATAGTAAAGAGTTTCTTCGGTTATTTGCATGGCACTACCATTTATGGATTGTGCTACCAAGGAAAACCAGAATTGGACAGAGTGTTGGACATACATGGGTTTGTTGATGCAAACTAGGCTAGAGATCTGGATCGTAGAATATCTACAAGTGGGTACATGTTTAACCTATTTGGAGGAGCAATCAGTTGGATGATAAAAAGAAATTTTGTAGTGTCACTCTCAACTACAGAAGCTGAATACATGGCAACCACTCATGCAATAAAGGAAGAAGTATGGTTACAAATATTGGATTCAGATATTGGGTTGGAATAACAAGCAATGATATTAGATTGTGACAGTCAGAGTGCAATATTCCTGGAAAAGAACCACACTTATCATTTGAATACAAAGAATATTGATGTTCACTATCACTTAGTGAGAGACATGGCTGAAGAAAAGAAGGTGTTTCTAGAAAAGGTTGACACTTTGAAGAATGTTGCAGATTCATTGACAAAGTATGTGAGCACAAATAAGTTATCTCTGTGTAGAGTAAAAATGGGCATTGCTTCCCTGGATTGTTGACTATGTAATCTTGTGAACCCCTATATGCAAAGAAAACAACAAGTGGGAGAATGTTGGGTATGTGTTATATTATTTGCATGTGTGTGTGTGGGAGTGTCAGATTTGACAACTGTGTCTAAAAATCCCAACTACGTAAATCTATGTGTACTTTGTGTATGAGCCATTGATTAATTTATTTTTTCTTAAGAATCTGTATGCATTTCTTTACTTCGCATGTTTAAAACTTACACTATGTCTAGATTCACCAATTAGGAATGACTAGCACAATAGTAGTTCTTCAGAAGTTGGCAATGGAGACAATCAAAAAGAGGTTGGTATGGATGATTACTTATGGGATATGACTTCCATGGAGACAATGTTGTTAGATGCATTTCAGAACAATGAGCTAGGGGATGGTGTTCATATCAGTGATACCATTTTCAAAAGCCTAAAATCTGCTTCCACCACCCCTCTCTTTTGACCTAGTGCCTGGTCAAAGTCTAAATAACTTGGGACAAAAATGTTATTGTACAACGTGAAAGCAAAGTTTTGCAAGTCAAACGCATGTTTCTCGACAATATTGAGGTAATTGACCAAAAAGTGCCTTATATTAATTTTGAGAAATATTGTCACACAATCAACATTATAAATGGTTGCTCTTATAAACATTAAATGATCTTGTACATTTCTATTTCCCACTAATTTCATGATATTGAAAGATAAGGTTCTTCCTAGTGATAATGTTTTTTCCGGTAGCTACGAAGAGACAAAGAATTTGTTGAAAATGTTGGGTGTTGAGTATATATCATATCATGCATGTCTGAACAATTATATTCTATGTAGAGGAGAATATGCATACAAAGAGATATGCCCAAAATGAAGGCATGACAAGTACCATAAATCAAATAAAAATGGTAAATCACATGGTCCTCCTCATAATATGTTGAGGCACATGCCTATAATCCCAAGTATTCAAAGGCTCTTCCGTTGCAAATAATTATCTATGTTGCAGGGATGACATGCCTTGCACATTACTGATTCGGGAGTTATGTGAATCTCAACAGATTCAATAGCCATGAAGCATATAGAGAATACATGGCCAAAAAAATTAAAGGATGAAGTATGAAGTCTACGAATCATCATAGCAATGGATGGCGTGAACCTATATTCCCTCCAAAACACCAACTATTTTGTTTGGCATGTGGTAGTGATCAATAACAATATCCCCCCATGGTTTTCTGTGAAGAATGAACATCTTATGTTGGCTCTTATAGTCCCTGGTAGAAAACAAGTGAAGAATATGGATGTCTACCTACAACCATTGGTAGGTTAATTGAAGTAATTATGGGAAGGGATACATGTATACGATGTATCAATACCATCGCAAAAAAGAGGAGTTTTACGTTGTATGGCATATGTGATTACACCACACATTATTTTCCAGGAACAAGAGTTTTCTCTGGTAATTAACTTGTTTATTTCTTTGTTTATATACGTAAAAATATTTATTTGCCTATTTAATTCGTTGTGATTGAAATTTTATTCTTAAACGCTAATGTGTTATGTATACAATAATTTTGTAGGTATTGTAACTAAAGTCTATCATGGATGTAAATGTTGTGGACCTTCTCTGAAGGATAGGTGGTCCAACCACCTACGAAATCCAGTGTACGACTGCTCGAGGGTATTCCTCCTAGAAGGGCACCCTTATAGAAGAGAAACATTCACTCATGTTCCCTCTTCTCCTCAAGAAATGCACCCAAGTGTTCTCTTCTCTTCCTCTCCTCACTCAACTCTCTCAAGCGAAAAGTGAATCTCTTAATTACCCTTTTTCCTCCTTTAGCTTCATTTGGCCAAACCCTAAAATATCAATGGCCTAGATCCAATCTAGCCATGTCTAATCAATGGGTGAGATTTAATCCTAAAATCTCACTTAGGAAAACCACTTTCCTTAGTTTTTTTATGTCCTTTAACTCACCCACAAAGTGAATTAAATGTCACTTTAATGGCTTAAGTGACTTATTTCACTTTTGACAATCCCCCAAGTCAAAGTGAAATTAGAACACAAAGTAAAGTATTAAGGGTAATAGTCTCCCCCTTTGTGTTTAGAGACTCACAAACACAAGGGGACCACTTTCCAAGGTACCCAAATCTCAACAGTCCCTCTTACCAAGGAAATTTCCATTCACCCCCTATCACATCCCTATAGTGGACATGGTTTTCTACTGGAACATACTTGGTGAGTATGGATGTACCCTGATCATCAAAAGTGGTCTCTAACACAGATCTTCTCAAACTGCTTAATCTATAGATAGAATTCCATCTCCACCTATACAAGATCAAATATATCTTGGCATCACACCAAATATATCAACCTTGGTCTCCCACTAAGGATTTCTACCTCGTGACATCTCACCAATGCTCACTACTCTTGGCATCTCACCAAGAGTAACTGGATCTTGGCATCTCACCAAGATCCTCAACTTGGCCTCTCACCAAGTGACTTCCACCTGAAGTGGAACCTGAACCTGATATACTCGTCTCCATAGACAAGTGAGGCTCAAGCCTCTGTGGTGCCCTTCTCCTCCTCTTCATCAATATTTGATTCTCTGAAGCCCCTGCACCAACCCTCTTTCTCGACAAATCTAAAACTGGAGTTGTCTCAGGTGGACTAGTCACCCCTGAATATGGTGTCCTCTAAAACTAAATCTAAGCTCCCTCTGAATCACTAGTCTGATTCAATAGGTCCTCTTCAACTCTGTCTCCCCACCTGATGTTGGATGGTGCACAAACTGAACAACAACTGACAAATGCACACTCCCTCGCAAACTGAGTTGCATACTCAACCTCCTCTGTTGTCGCTGCAGTATCATCATGTTGCTTCTTCTTCTTTTTCTTGGGACACTCTCCTGCATAGTGACTCATCTCTCCACAAGAAAATAATCTCACTATGCTCATGTCTCTCTCTTTCCCACCGCCACTGTGTTGTGGTTTGGACCCTCCCCTGGGACCCTTTCTATCACCCCTATCGATCTTATTCTTGCCCTTAGTCCAAAAATAAAGGTCCTCATCACCCTGAGTAATCCATTGTTTTCTTGAGGACTCCGAGATGCATCTCTTATCCTCCTGTACGGAATCATCCCAAAGTATCTCCCAAGTAGGCATAACCTCTCGAGCAACAATACCTCGAACAAATGAACCCCATGGTTTGGTAAATTTATTTAAAGTTGTCCTCTCCATAAAGTCTTGGTCCACTATCTCTCTGATGACGGAAATCTCATGTTTAATCTGAGTGAATCTTCCAAGGAATGATGTAACTAACTCAGAATCGAGCATATGAATTCTCTTGATCTTGTCCTACATAACCATCTTTTGGTTATGGTTTGGACTCTGGTAAATCTTACATAAAGAATCCCACATCTCAAATGCATAGTCTTTATTAGTCAAATGTGGAATGACGTGGTCTCTTACCTTGTCAAAAATAGTCATTTCTGCCTTGTTGTTACTCTTCCTAAACTCTGCCACCAACACGGGAGATGTGACAGGAGGAACAACAATGGGAGTATGAACTATATCCCATAGTTCAAGGTATTCTAAGGAGAAAGCGATCCTGGCATTCCAAGGGGACCAGTTGCTAGCTCCATCTAGCCTATCTTCTGCCCGCATCTGAGACACCAACATGGTTGTCCACTTAATCTCACACTGATGCTAAAAATTCACAAGAACACTACCTCACTCCTGTTAACATAGGTGTGAAAAGAGGTAGTAGAACTACAACCTCACTCCTGACAAAATAGGTATGAAGAGAGGTTGTCTAAATCATCCTCACTCTTGTCCATGTAGGTGTGATAAAAGGCTGTCCACAAGTGTCAAAAAATCAGTTCTGCAACTATCAACAAATCTTCCCACAAACTCTGTCAACACACTATCCAAAAATATGCCAACTCATTATCACAAAACTGTCCACTGAATGCACTAGAAATAAACAAGTATTTTCCACCAAGAGCTCTGATACCATGGAGGTTTATGAGGATTCTAATGATTTCCCAACATGCCTATCATATGACCACTTTTTGGGCACCAAAATCAAGGTTTTCAAACTTATTTTTCTCACTGTTTATGGACAGTTAACTTGTTGTCAAAAACAATCAGTTCATCATTGTTTCTCACAATGTAACACACCTGACCCATAAATACTCTTTTAAGGGATGGGGCATCATAATTTCATCTTTCCTTAACTATATCAATCCCAAATCTGGGATATACATTGGCTACTGCTCGTCACGAGCCTTCTAACAGTCGCCACCACACTAAAATATGATTTTTGGTTTGCAATTTATTTCCTCCCAAAACTCTTCAGATGTTATTAGTCAAGGTCCACGTAGCATCCACCTCAAACATATCATCCAGAATTCCCTGATGCCCCAAAAATCTCAACACTCTTGTATCTATGGTGGAGATCCATCCCCCATTAAATCCGATGGCAGATATTCCTCCTGGTTAAGGCATGCACCTAAGGATAATTCAGTGTTTGGTGTTAAGTGCCCCTTTGTTGTCTACACACAAGACCTCTCGAAGTCCCAAAATATCTCCACGTGGCCTTGTCGATTCATCGATCGACATTCAGTGTTCTACATTGAACATTGATGTTCAACATTTGGCGTTCTATGTTGAACGTCCATGTTCGGCATTCAGTTTTCTAAGTTGAACGTCGATATTTTGAATTCGGAGTTCTATGTTGAACATCCCTCTACGATACTACACCCAAAATATTTCTAACTCCCAAAGTCCCAGGCTCCCAGAGTCCTTGTCGCATCACCAACCACATTGGCCAGGAGGGCATGAACCAGAGGCTGACACATTGCAAGGGCTAGGGGTAAAACGTGTCCTCATCAAGGGGTGATGCATGTCATGCACTAATAGGCATAAGGGGTCTGCAAAATGTCCATATATCGGTGACATGTGTCACCTCATTTGCGGGTCCATGCCATCCTATATGACATCAGTGAGGCACATCGACCCCAAAAAAATGGTCTTCTAAAGTCCTTCAGATCTCACAGTCGAGATCTATCCATGTAGATCCATAGATCCACAGCTCTCGTTGCTTCGCAACTTCTTCCTTCAGGGGGGTTGGTCATGTAAAATTCTCCTTTATCCCAGAGTATTCGATGCCAAATTGACCATATCGTAGATCTGATGATCATAGATGGATCCAGCGTTTCTTCAAATCAACGGTCCACATCACTTTAGCCTTCAGGGGTTCAGCCATGTAGTCTCCAGTTTTCTCCCGGAGTAGGTCAACACCAAACTTACCACCATCTAGATCAAATGGTCATGAGTGGTCCCCAAGTTCCTTCAGATCAATGACTCTCATTAATTTGTGACTCTGGCATTCGAGAGTTTAAGTGTGTAGTTTCCATCTTCCTTCTAGAGTGCCAAGTCTCCGGACAATAGAATCTAGTGACACACGTATTTAACGATGGACGACTCAAATGGAATTCGGCCTTCATTACTCTGGCGAAGTACCCTTTCACTAACAAGGAAAAACCTCTCAGAGATACTCGATTCGTGGACACATGTCCTAGTTGATGGATGGTTAAGCGAGGTTCTCAACGGAGTCCTTAGATCAACTGTTGAGAAGGATCCGAGGATTGACAGTCCACAATACTTTGCAACTTCAACTTTCAGGGGCTTTGGTGTTACGACACCTCTATTCTCCTGAATTGGTCAAAGCCAGAATGACTACAGTGTAGATCCAAAGGGGGGAATAATTTTCGTCCATCATTGTATCTACAGTCCGCGTCGCTTTGCGACTCCGTCATTCAAGAGTTTTGGTGGTTTTGAAGTCTTAACATCCTATAGCTTCTAGCTCCCGGAGTTTCGAAGCCAATAATAGCTAGCTCCTTTCGGACTAGTGCAGGGTTCCTAGACCCTAGTCATATGTATCCTATAATGAATCACAAGTTGTAATCTCTACTCTTAGCTGAGATTTGGTTAAGGTTGCAACACCCTCAGAACTACAAACTCTCGGAGTTTTGAAGTTAGAAAGGATTAGCTCATTTCAGCTAGTGTAGGGTTCCCAGACCTTGGCAGGGATGATTTTAAGAATGGTAATTTATTTTAAAATGTAGAAACCTTGGCGAATCTTACTAATCATTCATATTCCAACTATAAATGATTGGCGATATTTTTGTAAAAATATTCAAATTTCTAAGGATTTTATATAATTTTTATAAAATTTTGGCGATTTTTAAGGTAAAATAATTTTATCCTATAGTATTTAGGTGAATCATTTTTAAAATAGCTAATCTTGGTTTTGAAAAAACCATGGAGAAGTAGCCCATGAGAAAAATTTAGCCCCTAAAATCATCCCTGGACCTTGGTCATATGGGTCCTTTGGAAATTCTTGTGGGATAAGTGTTAATCCCTTTAGCAACAAATGAGTTAAGAACATGGGCATGAGCCATCGGTCAGATGGGCGAGAGATATGAAGGAGGCATCCTCCTTCCACAGGGTTTGAACTTAGAAATTTCTCGTGAGTGGGAAGGTTTTAGAGACCGACACCATTACGGGCTCACATATTAGAACTCTAATTGCTCATTTGATTCAAGTATATTCCCATTAAAAGCGTGATTTCATAGAGATATAATGCATATATCTAACTTAACCATTCAACATCAAACTCAATTATAGATGTATAAATATATTCAATCGCAAATCCTATTTTAGTACACAAAGTATGAAGATACTTATCAGAAAACTAGAGTTTGTGAAGCGACTGCTGAAAGGGGTGCCTTTTTCCACCGAACCATAGGCATAGCCACTCCTAATGGATTTACCACTGGACACCCCTGAGCCAGAACATGATTCTATGAGAGAGACTCTTTCTTATTTCTCAACAATAGTCAAGGACAAAGGTTACCCTCCTCCTCCCACAAGATCCTGGTAGTGGGTTTTCTCTTACCAAGCAAGGAGGTCTTCCCAAGGACTTCCACAGTCACTCGTCAACCTTGTTTAATAGCTTGTAATGAAAAACCTTGCCAATAGCTTCTTACGTTCAGAATGAGCTTATTCCCTAGTTCTTCCTCGAACCAGAGAGTTGTAACCATTCTTTTTCTCTTCTTGAGATTTCTCTTTCCACTCCACTCTCTTCGTAGATAACTTCCTCCTCTCTTTCGCCTTTGCCCATGAATTACCTCTTCCTTTCCTTTCTTAGCAAAGTCACATGGGTTCGAATCCACAACTTGTGGTCAGGTATGGAGTCTTACAAATGGGTACTCTACCCCATATCCTTATTAAGTCTTGAGGACTCTCCCAACTACCATGTTGAATGGTAATTCTTTATCTGGGTCAGAGGATTGTTCTGAGTTATTAATTCCAGTAGGGTACTGGTTTGGTGGGGTTCATATCAACCATTCATGGTTCCCCTCACCATCTATCTCATAGCATCCATGGTCTATCTTGGAACCCCCCTCGACCCTTTCATTAGTTATGCAACACTTATCCATTTCCTATTAATAACATAAAATGCATACATTGACCTTTTTATACCAAGGTTCATCAAATCAATCATTCACACATATCTAGTCTGCTATAGTCTCTTGTCCAGTTATATTTATATTTACATACTGGGGAAAATAGGGTGTTACAATTCTCTCCCTTTAAAGGAACATCGTCCTCAATGTTCTATCTGCCTATATGCTATGTATGTATAGAAGTAAACAAAAATAGATATGTTTGTCTCATGGCATCCTCCATTTCCCATGTGGCCTCATCTAGGCCAAAGTATTTCCACTCCACCTTGACCTGTGCAATGGTTTTTTTCCTGAGTAGGGTCTCCTTCTTGTCTATTATGCATTGAGGTTCTGGAGGGACATCTCCCTCTAGTTCCACCTGAATCACAGACCAGTCAATAATATGATTAGAATCATGTACATATTTATTTAATAGCGAAACATGGAAAACATTGTGTTCCTTCACTATGGGAGGGAGTACTAGTCTATAGGCCACAGGTCCCACTCTATCCAAGATTTAAAAGGGTCCACAATACCAAGGTTCCATTTTGGCACAATATCTCATCCTCAAAGATATTTTCCTAGGTCTAACTCATAGATACACATGATCCCCTGCTTTGAATTCTTTAAGAGTTCTTTCTCTGTCTGCATAACTCTTTTGTCTATCTCGAGCTATTTTCAGATTCAGTCTAATATGAATTACTTTTTGTTCCATTTCCTTTAGCATATATGGCCCGATTGTGATTATTTCCAATGGTTTGTTCCAATTGATTGGAATATTGCATTTCCTTCCATATAGGGCTTCAAAAGGGCTCATTTTCAATGACTCTTGATAGCCATTGTTGTAGGAAAATTCTACCAGTGGTAGGAATTCTTCCCACTTCTTGGGTTGATACATTACATGCATCCTCAACATGTCTTATAACACTTGGTTTACCCTCTCTATCTTTCCATCAGTTTGAGGGTGGTAGGCTGTATTAAATAGAAATTTTGTTTTGAAACCAACAAATAGAGATTTCCAAAAATTTGAAGTAAATTTTGTGTCTCTATCGGATATAATTTCCTTAGGCATGCCATGTAGTCTAAATATCTCTTTCATGAAAATACTGGCAATATCTATTTGTTTGCAAGTTTACTTGACGAGAATGAAGTGAGCAGTCTTTCTCAGTTCGTTCACAACTACCATGATGGTGTCATTCTTCTTGGTTGATTTTGATAGCCCTGTGATGAAATCTATGGAGATGATTTCCCATTTCAATTCTGGAATTGGTAGAGGCTACACCATCCCTGTTGTGTGTTAATTCTCTTCCTTAACCTACTAATATTCTAGACACTTAGCTAAGTAATCAGTTATGTCCTTGTTTAGTCCAGGCCAATAAAATAGTCTCCTAGTGGTCATGATCATTTTCTGATAACCAGGATGGCCAGTATATGGTATTTTGTGTAGTTCATCCATTATGAACATCTTCAAATCATCACAATTTAGAATATACAATCTACCTTTGTAAGTTAGCATCTCATCATTAAACATCTGATATCTTTCATACTTCATCCCTGTGGGCTCTTTTTTTAGGTATGATGTCATAGTATTGAAAAATGCATATGTTTCTTGTGCACTTTTGACTCTCTCTTTGATGGTTGATTCATTGGCGCTTACAACTGCCAAGTGAATCACTTTCATACTTCTACTAAGGACATCATCCACCCTATTCTCCTTTCCTTTGATATGTTTGATTTCAAAATCAAACTCGCTAAGGAGAGCCATCCACCTAGCTTGTCTACCATTGAGTTTTGGTTGGTCAAACAAATATCTCAACCCACTATGGTCTATCATAAGCACAAATCTTCTTCCTAAGAGATAATTCCTCCAAATTTTTAAAGCATGCACTATGGCAGCCAATTCCACATTGTGGGTCGCAGAGTTGACTTCATGCTCATTCAATTTTCTAGATTCATAGAAAATCACATGTCCTTCTGGCATAAGGACTCCTTCGATCCCTTCCTTGCAGGAATTTGTACACACAAGGAATTCCTTGTTTGGGTCTGCAATATTCATCACAGACACATTGGTTAGAAGTTATTTCATCTCTTGAAATATTTCTTCACATTATGATGTCCAAATGAATTTAACCCCATTTTTCTGAAAGGAGGTGATTGTGAAACCAATATTGGAGAATCCCTTTATGAATCTCCTATAGTATCCTGCTAGGCCCATAAAGGATATGATATTAGATACATCCTTTGGGGTAGGCAAATCCATGATGTCTTTAATCTTGTCAGGATCAACTGCCACTCCTTCCTCAGAAATAACATGGCCTAAGTAATGAACTTGTTTCTAGAAAAAATCACACTTACTAAGCTTAGCATAGAGTTGATGTTATCTTAGTACTTGGAATACTAGCTTGAGATGTTCTTCATGCTCTTCCCTATTCTTGGAATAGATTAGGATATCATCAATGAAAACCAACACAAACCTATCCAAGAACTTTCTGAGTGCGTTATTCATTAAGAACATAAAAATGGTTGGTGCATTGGTAAGCCCAAATGGCACCACCACAAATTCATAGTGACCATATCTTGTCCTAAAGGTTGTCTTTTGGATGTCTTCATCTTTAATTCAGACCTGATGGTATCTAGACCTCAAGTCAATCTTGGAGAATATTGTAGCACCCCTTAATTGGTCAAACAAGTCATCGATCCTTGGCAAGGGATACTTATTCTTGATGGTCATCTTATTGAGTTGTCTATAATCTATGCACATTCTAAGTGTTCCATCTTTATTTTTCACAAACAAGGCTAGTGTTGTTAGAAAAATAGGATCGCGGAGAAATACAATAAAACAAATGTGGAAATAAAACAAAAAATATACACAATACAATAAAGACATAGATATATGTGGTTCACCCAGTGTGGGCTACGTCCACCAGATAAATTGCTAGGTCCTTCCTTTATCATTCTAGAAAATGAAGGGATACAACCTACAATACACCCATTGTAACTTCCTATTCTTTTTCTCACAGTATCCTCTCTCATAATAGAACATTCGTCATGATACATAGTCGCAATACATTTCCCTCATAAAAGAGGGTTTCCTTCTAGGTAAATAAACCCGAAAATAACTTCTACCATCAAATCTGCGACCTTATAATGAACGGTCCAGATTTACAATGAAGTTATAATATACATTTACAAGGAAATTTTTCCTTCGGGGGCTTCTCCCCGAAACCCCCGCTTTCCCCCAGACCCCATAGAGGGGGTAACCCTCCTCTGCACTCCCCATGTGGAGGAGTGTACATTCTTCTGGGGTGTAAAGTATTCATGGGGTATAAACACAGCTGAAAACAAATACCTTTGAATCGGGAAGATAATCAGGCTCCACAACCAAAAATCTCCCACTTGGAGACTAATCTCAACAACTCCACCGTTGTTGTATCTGTTGGACTATGAACCTTCTTGTACCTGGAAAATTTCTCAAATACCTAAGAATCCACTTTACTACCTCCCAGTGTTCTTTACCTAGATTTTTCATATACCTTCTCACAACTCCCACTTCATGTGAAATATTCAGTCTTGTGCAAACCACCGCATACATCAAGCTGTCAATCGCTGATGAATAAAGGACCCTGGACATGTATTCTATCTCCTCATGTGTCTTGGGACACATTTCCTTAGTTAATTTTAAATGGTTGGACAAAGGTATACTAACTGGTTTTGCATTTTGCATTCTAAACCTCTCCAACACCTTCTCTATGTACTCACCCTGAGACAATATCAATTTGTGATTTTTCATGTCTCTTGTTATTCTCATACCAAGGATTTTATTTGCAACACCCAAATCCTTCATTGCAAATGAATTAGATAATTTATTATTGAGCACATTTATATCCTTCATATTAGAACCTACAACAGGCATGTCATCTACATACAATAGCAAGATAATATAGCTTCCATTTTCTATCCTTTTAAAATAAACACAGTGATCATAATGGAATCTATTATAACCTTGTTCTATTATAAACCTGTCAAACTTCAAATACCACTGCCTTGGAGCTTGCTTTAGGCCATACAATCTCTTCTTCAACTTGCATACCAAATTCTCCTTCCCTTTGACCTCATACCCCTGTGGTTGTAGCGTATAAATCTCTTCCTCCAAATTCCCATGGAGAAAAGTTGTTTTTACATCTAATTGTTCAAGATGCAAATCTTCTATTGCCACAAGACTTAAAATAGTATTAATTGAAGTCATGTTAACATCAGGAGAAAATATTTCATCAAAATATATACCTTTATTTTGTGCAAACCCTTTTACCAAGTCATTTTAACAAGTCTAGCCTTGTACCACTTTTTTCCTCCATCTTCTTCCTTCAACTTGTAAACCCATTTATTATGAAATGCTCTTTTTCCTACAGGAAACTGAACCAAGTCCCGAGTCTAGTTATTTAACAAGGAATCCATTTCCTCTTTCATTCCTTTCTCCCACTTCTTTTTGGTGTCTTCATGCATTGCCTCCTCATAACATTCTGGTTCACTAGAATCAGTCAACAATAAATAATACAATGAAGGATAGTATCGTTCAGGGGGTCTACTTAACCTAGTAGATATTCTAACAACACTTGCAGGACTTTTAGGTACTTGTTGATCTTGTTGTTCTACATTTTGATTTTCTGGTAGCTTTGGAGTTTATTTTCCAGTGATCTCATCAAGCACTGTGTATTCTGGTTTATCTTTTTCCTGTTTATTTCCTTGCAACTCATCTTTGTACATGACCTTCTCATTGAATATGACATCTCTACTCCTAATGATTTTTTTTATTTTCATAGTCCCATAAGCGATAAAAAAAATTATTAACACCGTATCCAATAAAGGTACACTTCTTGGATTTTTCCTCAAGATTTGTTCTATTTTCTTTATCAATATGGACAAATTATTCACAACCGAACGTCTTCAAAAAGGAATAGTTTACCTTTTTACATGTTCATGCCTCCTCTGGAATTCTACCATCCAAAGAGTTTGAAGGTCCTCTATTTATTAAATAAACAACAATATCTACAACATTTTCCCAGAACTATAAGGGCAAACCAACATGCAATCACATACTCCTTGCATGCTCCATGATTGTCATGTTCATCCTTTCTGACACACCATTTTATTGTGGTGTTCTTGGAACTATCTTCTCTCTACGAATCCCATGGTATGAACAATAATCATCAAACGCATTGTTGCAATATTCACCTCCATTGTCTGATATGAGACACTTCAACCTTTTTCATGTCTCATTCTCAACCAAATCTTTCCATTTCTTAAAAGTATCAAAAACATCATATTTTTGTCGAATGCAATAAACCCAAGTTTTTCTAGTTGCATCACCAATAATAGTAACATAATAATGAGAGCCACCAAGAGATCATACATGAGCTGGTCCCCATACATATGTATGCACAAGCTCTAACCTTTCACTCTTCTTTTCTTTTCCGACTCTGAGAAATCTAACTCTCTTATGTTTTCCATAAACACAATGCTCACAAAAATCCAAAACAATTTGTTTAAGATATGGCAACAAATTTCTTTTATGAAGTATCTGCATCCCCTTGTCACTCATGTTTCCAAGCCTATGATGCCACAGTGTTATATCCACACCTATAGAAGCTAAAGAGATATAAGAGTCAGTATTACCAATACATAAATACAATGTACCTACCTTCTCTCCATTTTCTGTCACCAATGATAATTTGGTGACCTTCCACACCTTATCTGTAAATATGGATATACAACCTTCACTTTCCAACTTCCCTATTGAAATTAGATTTTTCCTTAGATCTGGAACATGTCTTACCTCTTTAAACAACCATTGGTTTCCATTGCTTTGCTTTATTTTTACCTTTCCCATTCCAACAATTCTGCATGGTGCATCATCACCCAAATGATCGTGTCCAAAATCATCGTGAACATAATCTAGAAAATGTTTCCTATGGGGTAGGGCATGAAATGAAGCCCCTAAATCTACCGCCCAAGACTCAGAAATATTATCTACAAAAAATAAAAACATCTTGTAACACATCACCTGTTACATTTGCTTCCTGATTTTTCTTTTGATGTCCATCTCTTTGTTTCTTTGGAGCTTTGCAGTCTTTCTTCAGATGTCCTTTCTTCCCACAATTCCAACACTTTATCTTTCCAAATATGGATTTGGATCTTCCCTTCCTAGAATTCTCACGGTTCTATGATCCCTTTCCTCTATCTTTTGTCTTCTCCTTTTCTACATGTTTAACACATTACCTGATGTCTCACATCTTCTTTTCCATTGCATTTCCTCACTAAGGATAACACCAACAACATCATCAAATTTTAAATTGTTTGAACCGGAGACAGAGTTACTTATAGCCATGACCAAGCCATTCCATCTTTCTAGCAATGAACACAAGATTAGAAGAGCCTTGACCTCATCATCAAAGTCCACTTTTACAAAACTTAGTTGATTAGTAACGATATTAAATTCATTTAAATGATCTGCAACAAACCCACCTTCTAACATATTCATATTAAATAATCTCTTCATTAGAAATACCTTATTGGACGCCGATGGTTTTTCATATAGTTTATTAAATGCGTCCATTAGCTCCTTCATTGTCTTTTCTTTCGAAATATTGAAATCCATTGACATTGTCAGGTTTAGCTGTATCGTTCCTAGTGCCTTTCTGTCAAGAACCTCCCATTCTTTGTCCTTCATGGTCATTGGCTTCTTTACTATTCCACCTAATGGTAGGAATATATCCTTCTGATATAAACAATATTACATATGCATATTCCATAACTGGTAGTTTTGGCCGTTAAATTTCTCGACCCTAAACTTTCCATCTTCTGCCATTTCTCCCACTCGAACTAGGAACCCTCTTTTCCTGCGAGTTACCTTTCGCTCTAATACCAGTTGTTAGAAAAAATGGATTGTGAAGAAATAAAATAAAACAAATGTGAAAATAAAACACAGAAGATACAAAATACAATAGAGACACAGATATACGTGGTTCACCCAGTGTGGGATACGTCCACCAGATAAATTGCCAGGTCCTTCCTTTATCATTATCCAACAAATGAAGGGATAAACCTACAACACACTCTTTGTAACTTTTTCTTCTTTCTCTCATATTGTCCTCTCTCACAATACAAAAATTTCCATGATACATAGTCACAATACATTTCCCTCATAAAAGAGGGTTCCCTTCTAGGGAAAAAAAACCCTAACATAACTTCTACCGTCAGATCTGCGAACTTATAATGAACGGTCCAGATTTACAATGAAATTACAATATACATTTACAAGGTAATGTTTCCTTCAGGGGGCTTCTCCCCTGAACCCTCGCGTGGTGGGCGCTTGCCCTCGGACCTCGCAGAGGGGGTAACTCCCCTCTACACTCCCCTTCATGGAGAAGTGTACATTCTTCCGGGGTGTAAAGTATTCATGGGGTATAAACATGGCTGAAAATAAAGACCTCTGAATCAGGAAGATAATCGGGCTCCAAAACCAATAGGTTCTCCCCATGGAGACACACTAGAAAAAATGTAACCTTCTTCCCACATCTCCTTCAGCTATAGTTTGATCTCAACTAGCTCTGGTGTACTCATTCTATAGGGTGTTCTAGACATTGGAACCGCTCCTGGCACAAGTTCTATTGAAAAGTCAATATCCCTTATTGAAGGTAGACCTAGAACCTCTTCTAGGAATACATATTTATATTCTCTTAATATGGGATGGTCCTATAGGATGGGTTTGTTGTTCTCAACAGAGTTCAAAACTTGTATTTCATACAAGGGACATCCCTTTCTGCAATACTTCTTCACTTGGAGGGTTGATATTTGTCATTTTCACACTCCAAAGTTTTATTGTAATAGTCCAACTTGGTTTTATGGGCAGCCAACCAGTCCATGCCAATCGGCAAGTCATAAGATCCTAAAGCAAATATGTTTAGGTTCTCTTGAGTGGGAAATCTACTTATAACGAATTGTCATGCTGGTATGACCTCTATTACTTTTCTTTTGGTTGCAGTGCCTAGTTGTACAAGCCATGATTTAACATGTTTAACTCGTTGCAATTTACATTTCTAAAATTTTTGAGGGGAAACATAACTCAAATTAGAACCAGGGTCAATTAAAATGGAAACAGGATGGTTGGCAATCATACCTTCCATCTCCACCACTGAATCTTGGTGGTCAGCTTGTCTATTATCCAAGGTTGCGTAAATTTATGGCATGCTCCTAGCCACATCATTGACTTTGGTAGCCTCTTGGACATTGTAGACCCTCTTATTGTTATGTTTCCTATGTGTATAGTCCCTTAGCAAATGTTCCTCTCCACAACCCCAACATTTCAAGAGTTCTCTCTTCAGGATATCAGTCTTACTTATAACTTCTTTGAATGGTTTATTTCCACTCTAGGATGGAAAATTTTGTTGAGACACACTTATGGTAGGAAGGCTCATCCTAGATCTCTTCCCATGGTTCTTAAATCTTGAGGATTTAAACCCCTTCTTCTTGAATCCCAAATTTTTTTCTTCTTCCAGTCTTCATGGGATTTTTTATTATTCTTGAATTGCTCGTAGCAATACATTGCCTTTCAAATAGTATCTTCTAAATTCTTTGGCTCCTCAAACTCAATTTTGTCTCAGTAGGATTGAGGTAATCCACTAATAAATTGTTGCATCTTTACTTTTTCATCCATTATGTAGGGAACATACCTCATAAGCTTGAGAAATTTGTTGATATATTCATCTATGGTGAGTTGTCCCGGATTGAGTTCATATAAATCCCTGGTCTTCCCATCAAAGTACTTTTTTGGAAGATACTTCTTATTGAATTATTTCTCAAATTGATTCCATGACAAGTCCTTCTCATGGATTCCTTTAAAATTCCTAAGGTCATCCCACCAAATGGAATCTTTCCCATTCAGGTTGAAAATGGCTATCCGAGCCTTTAATTTTTTAGAGTAGTCATGGACTCTAAAGTACTTCTTCAAGCCGAGTAGCCAAAATTTTGCTTCTTCCCCCTTCTTAATCTCTTCATCGAAGGTGGGTGGTTTGGATTTCTTAAACTCTTCAGGGTCATGACTCTTGGAATGTTTCCTGTTCTTTCCTCTCGTCTGAGAATGGGAACTAGTTTTGCCACTAGAAGATTCCTTAAAGTTGTCAGTGTCCTCAGAGGAATATTTTGGTGAATGTCTCTTGGCCCCATGTTGGGCCTTCCTTGAGGTTATCCTCCTGGTGTGGCCACTTTCCGGACCATGATTTTGTATCTCATGTGGACTTGGGGTTTTCTTCGTATGATTCCTGTCCACATGACTGGAATATGGACCATGTTACGGTAGACTTTGTATATCTGATAAAGTTTGCAGTAGGACTATGACGCAAACGCGCCACCTAGGCACGCCTGCTACCACCAGGACCTTCTTCTTCTCTGGCCCGAAGAGCTAAAGTGCTCCTCAAACCCATTATCGGGATTTTTCCGCACCCACAGAATGCTTTCCTCACGATCTCCTTTTGTCTATCAGAGAATCTGACCTCGCAACATTGCGAGTCCTGCACTCAGGTCTCAAAATCCCTGAAATCCGATGAATATTCGCCCGTGCTCCTTTCCTATTGTCGGGGATTGTTCTGTCGGGAAATCGGTACATACGAGGTCACAGTTTTCTCACCTCGTGAATCCCCGATTCCTGATCCGCGAAGGCACTCTCGCTACAGCCTTATCCCCCTCCGGCTACTCCTTTCCCGCGTGACCTACCAGTCCACGAGACCACGGCCCATTCCCTATCGGAAATTCGGGCTTCGCGAAATCAAAATGCGTGGAATTCACGCCTTTGGGATCTTCGATACCTGACTTCTGATGCCACCTGTCCTTATTTATTGTGCTCCATGGCCCACGCGTGAATCCTAACTGTTGCCAAGATATCGCCTCTCGCGACCTCGCAAACTTTGACGTAAATCCTTGTGGCTCCAATTCGCAGACCTCCGAGCTCACGATATGAAAACCCCTATGCACGTGAGAGCTCTCTCTCCTCCACGTCACTTTCTCCTCACGCTCAATCGGGTATCGCGGGATCGCAATTTCTATTGCAATGATTTCCTTGCCTATGAAAATCCTGAAACACCGAATACCGAATCTTCCAGATCCTTGAACACGCATCCCACAGATCAACGGCTCCTACTGTGTCGGGAAATCGCAAATTGCGATGTCAACATACAAATCTCCCATCTTCGGAATCCCCAATCTCCGATTTCAGGGTCCTTGGGATCTCTGGCCACGTGTCCCTGTTGTGATCAACGGTTGAGATCCTTTCGGGAATTCGCGGATCGCGATTCCTTTCTTTGAGAGTTTCGTGACCGCAGAAAACCTGATCTTCCGATGAGTCAAGTCCCGATGACTCCCTGACTCCTTCTCTTGTTCGCTAAGCTTAAATCCTGCGTAACTTCCCCGAGATCTGACGCTGACGGGTCTTCATCAATTCCCTCTGGGGATCCTGGCCGTCGATTCCTCTTCCTCGAGGATTTCTCTGAAATGGATACGTCTTTCTTCTCAAGACTTACTCTTCAAGACTGCACCTGTAAATACGGCTTGACCCTTCCTCGACACAAACCTTCTGTGCTCCCCTATGATGATTATCACGAAGGTTCTATACCTCCTGAGCTTTTCTACTATGACTCCTTCAGAGGAAATTATGCGCACTCCTTGCGCTCGGCGTTCAACAACTTCCCAAGTGTTGAATCCTTCCGACTCTGCGCACTTCCTGCAGCAGCAGCCATTCAATCTCCCTTTCTCAGACTTACCACTGAGACTTCTTCCCCAGCCTGCGCACTCCTTGCACGGCTTCAACAACTTGCTTCCACTTTTGGGCGAATGAGAACAAGAGTTAGACTACTGAGCCTTCATCAACGCACTCCTTGCGAATGTATTCAACTACACACCTTGCAAGAATCTCCTGGCTCAGACAGAGAAACAATTGAAACTCATTCCATCTTCCCTTCAGACTTCAAGTTAAACCATGAAATCACATGCCCAGCATATATAAAGCAAATGCATATCAAGAAAACAAACATTCATAAGCACATGAACAATATACACAGAGAAACAACACCAGCCATGAATTTGAATCAGGACTTTCTTCTATTAATCCAAATGCCTGTACATGGGTGTTCTTCACAACTTTCTCTGCTTTTCTCCTCTCTCCTTGCTCATGAATATTGTTACAATGATACAACGAGGGTGTCTATATCCGTTTTCCCTCTCGAACTCTAAACTGTCTATTCTGGAATTAAAATCCTATCTACCTGCATTAACTAAAGTAAATGCCTCCTATCTACTTCAGACAAGAGCGTAAGGCTCGAGGTCTGATACAATACAATAGGCGCTCCTTCATAAATGTTTTATTGAAGGGTATGGCGCTTCATCTTTAATGAAAATACAAAAGAGTTCTCAAGCTTATATGTCATGTGTTTAAAAAAACACATGCACTGGATCCACGCTTGCTTTGGTAGTCATGATGCTCCTGCATCATACTCCCCTGCTTGAAAGATTTCATGGGCTCCTGTCTATGAGCTCCTGCACAGTCTATCCATGCTTCTGAATCTCTGCTTCTGTCTCCTAGCTGGCATCTTCCACTGGATGATTTTTCCATTTGACCAGATACTCAAAATATTGCTTTCGCCTGGTCTTTTTGCTCACCTTCCAGTTGAGTATACGCTCCATCTGTGGCTTTTCTGCAATCGACATTTGCTTCTGCCACTGGATTTCTGGTTGTTCATCACTCCCAGCTCCTGCTTCTTCAGCCTTATATGGATATAAGTCTGAGACATTGAATGTCAGAGATATTCAGATCTCATCCGGCAATTCAATCACATAAGCATTGTCTCCCAATTTCTTTAGGACTCTGCATGGCCCAATTTTCTTCATTTTCAGCTTATTATATGTTCCCCTTGGGAACCTTTCCTTCCTCAGATGTGCCAAAACTAGATCGCCAACTTCGAACTGAGGTTGCCTCCGATGCTGATCCGCTCTGTGCTTGTACTCCTGGTTCGATTCTGTCAGTCGCTGCTTTACCCTGGTGTGAAGTTCCCTCATCACCTCAGCGAATTCTTCAGCGCTTGCGCTCTCAGTCATTATTTGTTCCGAATCCCTCAGCTCCAAAACATCTTTCAGCTGTCTGTCGTATACAATTTCAAACGGACTTTTCCCTGTGCTTCGATTCACCGAATCATTGTAGGTGAATTCTTCTTGTGGCAATACGCTATCCCAGCTGTTGTGGTGCTCCATCACTAAACTCCTCTGCAAGTCCCCTAGACTTCTGTTGACCACTTATGTATGCCCATCTGTCTGTGGATGATAGGCAGAACTGAACATTAAGTTAGTTCCCATCTTCTTCTAGAGCGTCCTCCAAAAATGTCCAATAAATTTCATATCCCTGTCCGATACAATGCTTCTGAGTAAACCATGAAGCCTAACGATCTCCCTGAAAAATAAATTTGCGATGTGGGTCGCATCGCTGGTCTTCTGACACGGGATAAAATGTGCCATCTTTGAAAACCTGTCAACTACCACAAAGATCGAATCATGTGCTCTTTGCGTCCTTGGCAATCCTAGTACGAAATCCATGCTGATCGCCTCCCATGGCCTTTCTGGTATGGGTAATGGCTGATAAAGACCTGCATTCTGCTTCCTTCCCTTAGAATGTTGGCAAATTCTATATCTGTCAACAAACCTTTTAACTTCTGACCACATCCCTGGCCAAAAGTATGACTCGCTTAGCTTCGTGAATGTTTTGTCATGGCCAAAGTGCCCTGCTAAGCCTCCATTGTGATTTTCTTTCAACAAGTTCTCCCTCATGGAGCAATTTGGAATACATAATTGATTTCCTCTGAACAGCAATCCATCTTGGATCATGTAATCTATCCACTGACTTCTGTCTCTGGGAACTGGGTTCTCAGCTGCTCCATACGCCTCTGCAAAATCTGCATCACCTACGTACATCTCCCTGAGATCATTAAAGCCTAAAGTCTTGACTTTGAACTCCTGCAACAACAAACATTTCCTACTCAAAGCATCAACTACTTTGTGAGCAGTACCTGAAATATGTTTGATAACAAATGCAAAATTCTGCATGTATTCTACCCATTTAACATGCCTCTGATTTAATTTCTCCTGTTGTGTTACATACTGCAATGCATGATTATCACTATATAAAATGAATTCCCTTGGAATCAAATAGTGTCTCCATTTTTTCAATGCATGTATGATGGCATAAAATTCTTTATCATATGTGGAGTATTTTTCCTTTGCCTCATTCAGCTTCTTGCCTGTATGATACCACACAGACGCAAACACGCCACCCCTTCACAACTTTCTCCATCTCTGGATTCCCTGCTGGCCTACCTCTTCTTCGCACATCCCTGTCCTCTGGATCAGGCGATTGCCTTTCTCTTCTGGGTGGCATGGTGGATTCTTCTCCTCTGCTATGGAAAGCAAAGAACAACCTGCTCTGATATGTATCAAGAAGCTCCTTCTCTTATTCTTCCTCTTGCCTGAAATATACAGACAAGAAACTCGCTCTGATACCACACTAACGCAAACGCGCCACCCGGGCACGCCTGCTACCACCAGGACCTTCTTCTTCTCTGGCTCGAAGAGCTAAAGTACTCCTCAAACCCCTTATTGGGATTTTTCCACACCCACATAATGCTTTCCTCATGATCTCCTTTTGTCTATCGGAGAATCAGACCTCGCAAGATCGCGAGTCCTGCACTCGGGTCTCAAAATCCCCGAAATCTGATGAATATTCGCCCGTGCTCCTTTCCTATTGTCGGGGATTGTGACGTTGGGAAATCGGTACATACGAGGTCACAGTTTTCTCACCTCGTGAATCCCCGATTCCCAATCTGCAAAGGCACTCTCGCTATAGCCTTAGCCCCCTCCGGCTACTCCTTTCCCGCGTGACCTACCAGTCCACGAGACCATGGCCCGTTCCCTATCGGAAATTCAGGCTTCGCGAAATCGAAATGCGCGGAACTCACGCCTTTGGGATCTCTGATCCCTGACTTCCAATGCCACCTGTCCTTATTTATTGTGCTCTGTGGCCCACGCGGGAATCCTGACCATTGCTGAGATATCACCTCTCGCGACCTCGCAAACTTTGACGTAAATCCTTGTGGCTCCAATTCGCGAACCTCTGAGCTCACGATATGCCAACCCCTATGCACGTGAGAGCTCTCTCTCCTCCACGTCACTATCTCCTCACGCTCAATCGGGTATCGCAGGATCGCAATTTCTATTGCAATGATTTCCTTGCCTACGGAAATCCCGAAACACCGAATACCGACTCTTCCAAATCCTTGGACACGCGTCCCGCAGATCAACGGCTCCTACTATGTCGGGAAATTGCAAATCGCGATGTCAACATACAAAGCTCCCGTCTCTGGAATCCCCGATCTTCGATTTCATGGTCCTTGGGATCTCTGCCCACGTGTCCCTGTTGTGATCAACAATTGAGATCCTTTCGAGAATTCATGGATCACGATTCCTTTCTTCGAGAGTTTCATGACTGTAGAAAATCCGATCTTTCGATGAGTCAAGTCCTGATGACTCCCTGACTCCTTCTCTTATTTGCTAAGCTTAAATCCTCCGCAACTTCCCCAAGATCTGACACTGACGAGACTTCATCAATCCCCTCTGGGGATCCTGGCCGCCGATTCCTCTTCCTCGAGGATTTCTCTGAAATGGATACGTCTTTCTTCTCAAGAATTACTCTTCAAGACTGCACCTGTAAATCCAGCTTGACCCTTCCTTGAAAAAAACCTTCTGTGCTCCCCTATGATGATTATCATGAAGGTTCTATACCTCCTGAGCTTTTCTACTCTGACTCCTTTAGAGGAACTTATGCGCACTCCTTGCGCTCGACGTTCAACAACTTCCCAAGTGTTGAATCCTTCTGACTCTGCGCACTTCCTGCAGTAGCAGTCGTTCAATCTCCCTTTCTCAGACTTACCACTGAGACTTCTTCCCCAGCCTGCGCACTCCTTGCACGGCTTCAACAACTTGCTTCCACTTCTGGACGAATGAGAACAAGAGTTAGACTATTGAGCCTTCATCAACGCACTCCTTGCGGAAGTATTCAACTGCACACCTTGCAGGAATCTCCTGGCTCAGATAGAGAAACAATTGAAACTCATTCCATCTCCCCTTCAGACTTCAAGTTAAACCATGAAATCACATGCCCAACATATATAAAGCAAATTCATATCAAGAAAACAAACATTCATAAGCACATGAACAATATACACAGAGAAACAATACCAGCCATGAATTTGAATCAGGACTTTCTTCTATTAATCCAAATGCCTATACATGGGTGTTCTTCACAACTTTCTCTACTTTTCTCCTCTCTCCTTTCTCATGAATAATGTTACAATGATACAACGAGGGTGTCTATATCCATTTTCCCTCTCGAACTCTAAACTATCTATTTTGGAATTAAAATCCTATCTACCTGAATTAACTAAAGTAAATGCCTCCTATCTACTTCAGACAAGAGCGTAAGGCTCGAGGTTTGATACAATACAACAGGCGCTCCTTCATAAATGTTTTATTGAAGGGTATGGCGCTTCATCTTTAATGAGAATACAAAAGAGTTCTCAAGCTTATATGTCATGTGTTTAAAAAAACACATGCGCTGCCTCCACGCTTTCTTTGGTAGTCGCGATGCTCCTGCATCAGACTACGTTAATTTTAGTCTTCTTTTCCTGCTCCTTTATCGACCTTTCATTGTCAACCTTATAACTATGTAATTATGCCATGATGATTCTTACATTTTCGAACAGATCTAGAGGGGTTTCCACCACCCTCCTTTCATTAGATTCTTCCTCTCTATTGTGGGAGCTCTCCCCCAACTCATGGTGTGTCACCATCCCTTATGTTGTAGTTTTTCTGTTGTTCACTAACTGATTGAGTTCTGATAAAACATTTTATGTTAGTTACTAATCTACCAATTCATGAGCAACACATATCATTGCAAAGTGAAGTCAACTTCTTTATTTGGAAACATTAGTAACATACATTGTAGAATTCCAAAACATCTATAAACCATAGAAGGTTTCATTCCTCTTTGTAGTAGAGGTTTAGACAAGTTTCTTATAGAAGGGGGGGGGTAAGGTAAGGTGTTATCCCATAAATTTCTCTAATAATATGTTTATGTGACTAGTGCATGAGCCCAAGCAGGACAAGTGTTATTTCCATGCTCTGATACCAATTTGTAACACACCCGGCCCCTAAATACTCTTTTAAGGGATGAGGCATCATAATTTCGTCTTTCCTTAATTATATCAATCCCAACTTTGGGATCTCCATTGGCTAATGCTCGCCACAAGCTTTCTAACATTCACCACCACACTAAAATATGAGTTTTGGATTGCAATTTATTGCCTCTCGAAGCTCTTCAGATGTTATTAGTCAAGGGCCATGTCACATCCACCTCAAACATATCATCCAGAATTCCTCGATGCCCCAGAACTCCCAACACTCATGTATCCATGGTGGAGATCCATCCCCCATTAATTCTGACGATGGATCTTCCTCCTAGTTAAGGCTTGCGCCTAAGGATAATTTGGCATTCGGTGTTGAGAGTTCCTTTGTTTTCTATGCACAAGACCTCTCGGAGTCCCAAAATATCTCCATGTGGCCTCAACCATTCGGCATTCTACGTTGAACGTTGGTGTTCGACATTCGACGTTCTACGTTGAACGTTGGAGTTTGGAATTCAACGTTCTATGTTGAACATCGGTGTTAGGCATTCTATGTTCTATGTTGAATGTCCCTCTACGATACTACACCCCAAATATTCTAAACTCCCAAATTCCCAGGCTCCCGGAGTCCCAGTCGCATCACCAACCATGTTGGTCAGGTGGGCACGAACTAGAGGCTGACACATTGCAAGGGCCAGGGGCAACATATGTCCTCATCAGGGGGTGACACATGTCATGCGCTAATAGGCATAAGGGGTCTGCAAAAAATCCATATCCCGATGACACGTGCAACCTTAGTTGTGGGTCCATGTCACCATGGATGACGTTAGTGAGCCACGTCAACCCCAAAAAAATGGTCTTCTAAATTCCTTTAGATCTCACTATCAATATCTATCCACGTAGATCCATAGATCCACAGATCTCATTGCTTCGCAACTTCATCCTTCGGGGGGGGTGGTTTGGTCATGTAAACTTCTCCTTTCTCCTGGAGTAGCCAATGATGAATTGACCATGTGGTATATCTAACGATCAAAGAGGGATATAGTGTCCTCGAATCAACGGTCCCTGTCAATTCGTCACTTTGGCCTTCAGGGGTTCGACCATCCAGTCTCCAGTTTTCTCCCCGAGTAGGTCAGCACTGAACTAACCACCATCTAGATCAAACACTCATGAGTGGTCCAGAAGTTCCTTTGGATCGACAACTCTTGTTAATTCGTGACTCCGACATTCGGGAGTATATGCGTGTAGTTTCCAACTTCCTCCCGGAGTGCCAAGTCTCTGGACTACAAAATATAGAGACACACGTCCTTAACGATGGACTCTGGATTTCAGCACTCCAGCGATGTACCCTTTCACCAACAGGGAAAAACCTCTTGGAGATACTCAATCCATGGACACGTGTCCTGGTTGATGGACAGTTAAGAGGGGTTCTCAACAGATTCCCCAGATCAATGGCTGAGAAGGATCCCAAAGGATCCGAGGATCGACGGTCCATAATACTTCGCAACTCCAACCTTTGGGTATTTGGTGTTACAACACCTCTATTCTCCCGAATTTGTCAACGTCGGGAAACTACAGCGTAGACCCGATGGGGGGGAATAATTTTCGACCATCCTCGAATATATGGCCTGCGTCACTTCCCGACTCCGTCATTTGGGAGTTTTGGTGGTTGTGAAGTTTTAACATCTGGGAGCTTCGAGCTCCAGGAGTTTTGAAGCCAATAAGAGCTAGATCCTTTTGGACTAGCGCAGGGTTCCTAGACCCTAGTCATATGAATCCTCTAATGAATCTCAGGATGTAAGTTCTAATATTAGTCGATATTTGGTTAAGGTTGCAACACCCTCGGAACTCTGAACTACCAGAGTTTCGAAATCAAAAAGGTTTAGCTCCTTTTGGTTAGCGCATGGTTCCCAGACCTTGGTCATATGGGTCCTTTGGAAATTATTGTGGGCCAAGCACTAACCCATTTAGCAGCAAATGAGTTAAGGACATGGGCATGAGCCCTCGATCAAATGGGTGAGAGATATGAAGGAGGCATCCTCCTTCCACATGGTTTTAACTTGGAAATTTCCCATGAGGGGGAAGGTTTTAGAGACCGACACCATTACAGGTTCACATCTTACAACTCTAATTTCTCAGCTGGTCAAGTATACGCCCATTAAAAGTACGAGTTCACGAAGAGATAATGCATACATATAACTTAACCATTCAACATCGAACTCAGTCATAGACGCATAAATATATTCAATCACTAATCATATTTTAGTACACAAAGTATGAAGATACTTATCAGGAAACCAGATTTCATGAAGAGACTGTTGAAAGGGGTGCATGTTTCCACCCAACCATAGGCAAAACCACTCCTAACGAATTTACTGTTGTCCACCCCTGAGCTAGACCATGATGATCTGAGAGAGACTCTTTATTCTTGCTCAACAATAGTCAGGGACGAAGATTATCCTCCTCCTCCCACGAGATCCTAGCAACGGGTTTTCTCTGTAACAAGCAAGGAGGTCTTCCCAAGGACTTCCATAGTCACTCATTAGCCTCGTTTATCATCTTGTAATGAAAAACCTTGCCAACATCTTCTTACATTCAGAACAAGCTTATTCCCCAGTTCTTCCTCAAACTAGAGTGTTGTAACCGTTATTTTTATCTTCTCGAGATTGCTCTTGCAACTCTGGTCTCTTCACAGATCACTTCCTCCTCTCTTTCACCTTTTCCCACGAATTACCTCTTCCTTGCCTTTATCAAAAAGGTTGTGTGAGTATAAATCCCTAGCTTGTGGCCAGGTCTAGAGTCTTACAAATGGGTACTTTGTCCCATCTCCTCATTAACTCTTGAGGAGGACTCTCCCAGCTACCACATTGACTCATAATTCATTATCTGGATCAGGGGCTTATTCTGAGTCATTAATTCCAGTAGGGTACTGGTTTGGTGGGGGTCATCTGAACCATTCATGTTTCCCCTCACCATCTCTCTCATAGAATCCATGGTCTATCTTGGCAAACCCCCCTTTCAGTAGTTATGCAACACTTATCCATTTCCTATTAATAACATAAAATACATACATTGACCTTTATATACAAAGGTTCATCAAATCAGTCATTCACACATATCTGGTCTACCATAGTCTCTTGGCTAGTTATAGTTATATTTACAGACTAGGGAAAATAGGGTATTACACACAAGTTGCTACAGGATAATTTTATGTCCTAGTTCTAGTAGCAATCAAAATTGCCTTAGTTGTTGTTCAAAGGATGCAAACAGGTTTGATATTCTACCCTCTAAGTCTTCCAACAAGGAAATGATTCAATGCTCTTTTATGGCTGTTTTTTTAGATGACTTAATAGAGATTTTTTTTTTCCACGGTTAGCACATATAAAACTCCATAAAACATAGAATACCCTCTCTAAGATCTTTAATAACCTACTCTTATGATCTACACTTTTAAGAATGCATGAAAAATGACACATAAGTTTTTGGTCAACGTGACCCTGGAAAAACCCCCATGGGGAAAACGAGTTATAGATAGATGAATATATTTGGAGATATCAAAGAAAAATTTACAACAAGTAAATACACAAGAAAACTGATACAATCCAAGCTTATCCTTAAGATTTTAATGGAGTCCCTTGAAGTTTTTGTTTATTAGCCCTTGAAGAATGCACCCTCTCTCATATGTCTCTGCTAGATGATGTGTAGCACCCCCTTGAATATCCTTTCTTTCTTGAATATGTAAGAAACCCTTTTTCTCTTGAGTTGCGCCCCCACTCCAACAAGACACCCTCCAAATGAAGGCTCCCACACTCTAGTGCGTGCCTACCAAGCTTGATGCGCACCCTCCTAGTGCGCACCCTCTCCTAGCCTTGCACCCTCCATGAAATCTTTCACTCCATGGTGTAAATCCTCTAGATATGGCACCCTTGTCACTCACAAGTCCACCTCCTCCAATATAGATCTCTCTCCAATTCTTGTGCGCCCTCCTCTTCCCAAGAATGCGTCCAAGCCTCCAAACCCTCACTGATGTACAATTTTCTCCTCAAGAAATGTGTCCAAGTGTTCTTTTATCTTCCTCTCCTCACTCAACTCTCTCAATTGACATGTGAATCTCTTCATTACCCTTTTGCCTCCTTTAGCCTCCTTTTTCCAAACCCTAAAAGATCAATGGCCTAGATCTAATCTAGCCATGTCTAATCAATGGGTGAGATTTAATTCTAAAATCTCACTTAGGAAACCCACTTTCCTTAGTTTTATTTATGTCCTTTAACTCACCCACAAAGTGAATTAAATTTCACTTTAATGACTTAAGTGAATTATTTCACTTTTGACTTAAATCTCCTAAGTCAAAGTGAAATTATAACATAAAGAAAAGTATTAAGGGTAATAGTCTCCCCCTTTGTGTTTAGAGACTCACAAACACAAGGGAAACACTTTCCAAGGTACCCAAATCTCATCAACGTCAACCATGACTTCCCCCGTGACCTAAGGCATGCCTTATCTAAATTATCTACATTTGTACGTTGGATCACATCAAAGGAGATTCATATGGCTAGAATTCCACTGTGGCATCAAGAGATAACTGAGATTGTTTGTATTCTTGAGAAGGAACTACCGCCGAGTTTCATGGACTTGCAAGTTCATATTCTAATTCACCTAGTAGATGAGGTTGAATTAGTAGAGGTGGTCTCTTGTCATTGGATTTTTTTTAGAGAGGTACATGAAGAAATTGAAAGGATTTGTTCTTCAAAGGGAAAACCCGAGGGGTCTATGGTAGAGGGGTACATATCATATGAGTATTTTTATTATGACGGTGAGTACATCAAGCAGATCAACAACACACCAGGTGCAGTGATTTGGGATGACGAAAGGGATGAAGAGAAAAGAGAAGGGGAGCTTATCCAAAGGAATGGAAAAAAGACACTTGATAAATAGTAAGTGACTTATCATTTGTTAAATTTATACACAATAACTATTTACACTGAACTTCACAATGTATATTTTCATGATCTCATATGTACTATATGTTGGTTTTATTTCATGAATACATCAATGAATTCAGAAATTGATGCCATCAATAAATTCATTCTTTACAATTC
>ML776567.1:19293-33642 GCA_009831015.1 Picea engelmannii
ATATCACTACATTTCAAGTTATTTAGAAATGCAATGTGATTAGTTAAATAATGAAAATAAATATTTTTTATATTTTTTTATATAAAACTAATTTCATGTATACTATATAATTATTTTTGAAATACTCTAAATAATTATAAATAAAATAAAATATGATTTGTAAATAAAAATATATATATATATAAAAATGAAATGTGATTTTTGAAAGTTGTTAATTCCCATCTAGTTATTGACTAAGGCTTGCATTCTCTTGTCTATTGTTTGAGATCCCCTCCCAACCATTCCAAACTCATTGTGGTCATCTAGGTGGAATTGTCTGTCATTGAGCAGTTAGTTCCCACGCGAGCTTCCTTCGTGGTGATTGGTCTAAAGGCCACACGGCACTAGGAGCCACACTGTGAATCACAACTACCCGCCTGCTATTGAACTTGCTTCTATTTATCTTTCCCTGGATTAGGTGATCCCAGAGACTAATATATATATTAAATTGATTTATTAAAACTAAAACTTTTCTACATAATAATGTATTAAACCCATGCTTATTTATAAACTTTTTTATATATATAGACTTTAACTTAGTTATATATATATATATAAAAGTTTATCAATAAACATTGAAATAGTTTATTACTACATAGTCGATAAAGTATGATTATTTAAAATGTTGATAATTTATAACTTATCTAAAATTAATAAAAAATATTTTTTGTTTGTATACAATAATAAAATATAGAAATTGTTTTCCATTTAAAAAAAAAAAAATAGAAATATTTTAATTATAATTTTGATTATGTAATATTTAATTGTAATGAGATTTTGATAATAATAAAATAGACAATTTCTATGTTTCTACCAAATTTAATAAGAAAATTTGATGGACAATAAAGTTGGACTGTAAAACCAATTATCCTAAAAAAAAAATGGATAGAAGAGGATAAGTTGTATATTTTCACTTGATACCCAATTTTTAATCAAAAATAAGAGGATAGAGTACATAGCGAGAGAGCATCTTTTGTAGATGAGATATTGTACTTTATCATCCTCCATGTAAGCCACAATTTTGTATAATTTCTATAACTTGAAGTTAAGAATATAATCATCTTTTTAGCCCAATATTTTTCTCCATATGCTTTAATCCATGGTAAATTTCATTTGAAAATGTTAATGTGTTTTTTTATTGTAAATTTCTTCTTGATCTAAAGTATTAAAGGTTTAGTAAACATACAAGTATCATAGAAGTTTGAAGATCTATAAGAAAGACAAAAAATTGCATAAGGAGAGTTTTATTCATTGATTTTCAATTAACACATGACAGTGGAAACAACATGTATTTTAATAGGTATCACAAAAATAATAAAATGATTTTTAATCATTGAACAAAAAAATTGTATAAGAAGATCTATAAGAAAGATGAAAAATTGCATAACCATGATCATAGACATTGATTTTCAATTAACACATGAAAGTTAAAGCAATATGTATTATGAATGAACATGTGTCACAACAATAATAAAATCTATTTTAATCATTGAACAAAAAAAATGCATAAAAGAATCTATAAGAAAGACAAAAGAATGCATATGCATATTTTTAGTCATTGATTTTCAATTAACACGTGGTAGTTGAAATAACATGTATTCTAACTAAAAAAAATTGTTTCACAACAATAATAAAATGAATTTTAATCATTAAAAAAAATAATGCATAAGAGGATGTACAAGAAAGACAAAAAAAAACCCATATGCTTAGTTTTGGCCATTGATTTTTAATTAACACATGGTAGTTGAAGCAATGTGTAGTATAACTAAAGGAATATGTATCACAACAATAATAAAATGAATTTTAATCATTGAACAATAGATCAAAGTGTTGATGCTCCCAATAAACCCTAGGTCATATGGATTTTCTACCTCTCAAATTTATGTATTCCACTAAACTTGATTTTAAATATTTAACTTGGATTAAGCCTATGCATATTTTTGAAATAGTTGGATATATTAATTTTCTTTCATTTATTTCTCTAATTTCCTTATCCAATTCACTTTTATTTGTCTCATTAGTGTGATAGCATTGTTGGATAACTATTGAATCATTCATAATTCATGTATTAAGATTGTTTGATTTTTCTCTAGAGAGTGATCTTGTTCTAATGTAATTCATGTATTAAGATTGTTTGATTTTTCTCTAGAGGGTGATCTTGTTCTAATGTTATTTGGATGTTTCATATAATTTAATGAGTTGATATTAGTCAAATAATTTCTTGAATAATCTTATGTCGAATGTTTTACTTGAATTTTATGTTTTGTGTTAGAAAATATAATACTTAGTTTAAGATTCAAATTGATGAGTGTATGTAGATAATAATGTTATGCATAGACTTAAAAAAACGGATAATAAAAAACTTTATCGTCAAAATAATTTGACATCAGAATGTATTTCAAGAAATCATATGTCTTCATTTCATTAGAGGATGGGAAACCACTTAACAAAAACAAAAAGGTTATAAATAAGACAAACCATGATATAAAAGAGTATGATAAGTTATTTATTTGGTTATTCATTTAATTTTCTTATTCTAATATTATTCCTGCAAAGTCATTAAAATTTCGTTCAAAAAACTACACTAAATTAAAATTGATTCTTTTGTAGTTGCTACCATACCAATATATGTGAAGCTAAGAGAAAGTCGAAAGAAACAAAATCTCACTTTATTCTAGGAGTAAAAGTCATCAAAATGCCAAAATATGTCTCCCCTCCATTTTTTAATGAATCATGGGATGCTTTACATTTTGGCATAGGCTCCAATGTACCATTTCAAGCCATAAGAAATAGTAATTTCGTAGTGGTTCAAAAGAAAGTGGTGTTCAAATGATGAATTCTAAGAGTTGGCTAATTTATGGAAAATTATCATTTTTGAATTTTTATTTTATTTGTTTATTTATTTATTATTTTTTTTAGATCTTGGAACTTATTAATAGGTTGGGATGATGGTAAATACATAGAAATATGTTCCTATAATTGTAAAATTCATATAGAAATATCGATTTATTGATGGAACTCTTATGGATTATGTTTAGTTTTTGTCACATTTTTTGTTATTTTAATTTATCTAAGAAGCCTCTGAATGAAGAGACTGAATTTTCTATATTTTAGATGGATTATCTTATTTATATTAGTTTCCATCTTCAAAAACAAACCTCCATGAACCCAATTTTTCACTTCAAGTTGTAAATTTCTTTCCTTACTTATTGATTTTCCTCACTCTTCCTTGGTAATTTTCCTCGCCCCTCCCTACTCAACAATTTTCCTCACCCTTCCTTTCTTGATGATTTTCCTCACATTTACTTTCCCAATGATTTGTAATTGAAGAATTCTTTCTAATTTATTTATCTTCAAGGTTTCATTCTAAATTATTTGTTTGTTAGTAGTGTTTCTACAAGATTTTGTATCCAAGGATTTTTTCCATGTGAGAAGAAATCAATCACCTCTGTTGAAAGCATCCTTCCTTAATCAATATCATTCAAGGATTGTTTCAAAGTGATTTGGCATCGAAGGTTTGTTTTTGAGTGGTTTGGCATCGAAGGATTCTTTTTTAGAAAAAGGAAATCGCTCACCTCCCCTTGCAAGTATCCTTCCTCACTCAATGATTAACATTCAAGGAATCTTTCTGAGTGGTTTTCCTTCCAATAATTTTATTTGAGTGATTTGGCTTCAAGGATTCATTCCAAGGGTTTTTTCATACAATGCTTCACTTCAAGTGATTTGACATCTAAGGATTATTTCCGAGTGATTTGACTTCCAAGGATTCTTGCTTGTTTGTTCTTCTTGGGAATTCATGGGTGATAAGAAATTTTCCCATCAATATTAGCTCAACATTGCTTATGCATTGATTTCATTTACCATGATTAATGCAACCATATTCTTCTACACATGATGTTTTACAAGTTCATTCTTATTTTTCTAACTTAATTTTGTTTAGTTTTGTAGGAAAAGGAGTTGTTTGGACTTGATACTGAAGATTTGGTGATAGCTGGGAAACGTTTGAGTGTCGAATCATACTCCTCATACCTATTTACATATAAATCAACTCGTTTCAAGTCATGTTGGCTACCAAGGGCTCTAAATCTCCTTTTACTCTAGAGTTTCCAGTAATACACCCAAGAAGGGATTTTATCATTAGCATACATGGGCTCACACAAACATCCTATTAGATCAATGAATTAGGTCTAGCTACCTCATGATCATAACAAAATTTGTGTCTAGGTTATGACACATGAGGACAAATAAGCTCTATATTGCCTCCATAGTTTACTATATCCCACTTCCTAGATAACCATTCATTCCCCATCATTCCCATAGTTAAAATGAATTAGCTAAGTAGATGACCAATTCCTCCTTGGACTCCATTCCCTCTGATTATTCAATAATCCTTACTTGTGCAAGAAATATTGTAATTTCTTAACTTATAAAATAATTATTCTCACAACCATTTTGAATAGTGAAAGTGAGAATAAGGCAATGATTATAATATGTTAAGAAATAGAATCTCAAGAGCTTAAGCTAGCTGAAAAGTCATCTAACAAAGATCAAGCATCATATATAGGGTAGTTGAAGAGTCAATATGTTGGAAGGCTAGTAGCCATAAACTTAACTTATAAATACAACCATTTCCCTCAAGAAAGGGGTTCTCTTTTCGTCACTTTAAGTTATCTACATATGTTAATAAATATATTGTTGCTATCTAGTGTGTTTCACTCTTAGAAACTTGTGTTTGGTTGTGGACTATTGTCTCCTCTCTTAATTCTCTTGGTGCATGTGGCACTGAGGATTTTAATGTAGATACTATTATTATTTTATGATGTTTATTCGAACTTATATTATGTTAGATCCCTAGGCTAACCTCCCTTGTTTGAAGAAATTAGGATTTAGTCAATTAATGCACAAGACCATCATAATTGAATAAGGACAATTAGATAGCTAGTGAATACTACTCAATGGATAAGGGTCATCTTTATTAAATAAGGGTCATGGTACTCATTACTGATAAGACCACAAGTAAATAAAATATTACTTAAGATAAACTATTTATAGAGCTCATAAACTATGTAGTGTTTTGTCATTGATTGTTATTATATTACCCCTACATTACTCTAAATTATTATTTTCATTGAATAAACATAATCAAAATACACTATCCCATTGGCCAAACTATTATGCTCCATTTCACAAAGATACATACATAAAAAAAAATTGTTGTTGATATGACATTTTTCAATCAAGCATTTCTCTAACTTTCACTTATGCATCTTGCTTACTCCAATATTTATCTAACCTATATCCACCACATCAGCTTAAAATATTTAATATAACGTAACAGTTTTTAATATTTTATTCGAATATTAAAGAAAACGTTAGTACTTTATAGTTTTATTGTTTTCTTTTTAAATTCAAATTTATATTGGATTTGTTTGAAGTATATATATAGGATGGTAATTAATAGAATTCAATGAGTTTTTTTTAATAGTATGTTATTATTGTTGGTGGTTATTTATTTGAATATTTGAATAATTTTATGTTTATTTATGAGTTTTATTAGAAAATTAATTAATACAACAAATTATTATGTTGAAAAACTTACATTTATTTATTGATAATGGGTATAGTTAATCACCTTTTAATCTAAAATTCTAATCTGATGGCTAACAATTGAAGATGCTGGCATATTCTTAGTGGTCTTCTCAAATTAATGAATGTGATTTGTTCTTCATAACTTTCTTGTATTTTTGAATGCATACCTTATCTATTTACTTTTTAACATTCACCTAATCATATTAAGAAATTACTGTAATGTCATATCATTGAGTAAACCTATTTACATTTTAACATTTACCTAATCATATTAAAAAATTAGAGTAACACCATATCATTGTCACATTTAAATAATTAACCTTTAAAATTACAAGTTTGGATGATTAATGCTCAATTGAAATTGTATGAGGGTTTCATTCTTTACATGAACATGATTATGGAGGATGCCTTGAGTTTTTAGTGGTGATAATTTTTATAAGAGTGGACTGAATGACATAGACGACCCAACTTTTGAGGAATCGTTTTCAAATATACACAGCCAAAAGCTTGCAGACACCATGGTATAGCGGTATGATCTATAAATACATCATCTGTCTATTTAATTTGTAGTTTAGATCGTTGGTTTTGAAAGATTGATGTGAGGATTGCAGGAATATTTGGAAGTTGATTACTAAATTCCTATGATGAACAGTGTTGGGAAACCATGATTACCAGGGGAATGTGTTAGCTCAACTTTAGCTCAACTGAGTCAGTCCATCTGTGAGAAGCCGGGATCATCGATGACAGTGCGAAAGATCCTTCATTCAAGTACACTATTTGCCCTCATGGCCTTCAGTCTGGTGGAGGTAGTGCAGATCTTTTCTTCGTGGACATCACCCTGTTTGTTTATCACTATTGGAAGCCAAGTAAAAATACATATGATTGGACCAAGTAAAAATATCTCAACCAGCAATTACAGATATTACATATCAATAGACACCAATAACAGTGGTAGCCTTGCAGGATCTGCAAGTTGCTTTGGAGGCTTCTATTGCAACATGGAAAATAGTGATTGGCCATCATACTATTCTAAGCGTGGGTTTACCAGATATTGTTAGTTTCTATGTTGTTAGTTTATTTTAATAATGGAAAATATTTGGTGAATCATTTCTTCCACAATTATATAGTTGATGAACCCAGATATGCATATTTCATTTATAAACCTTAATTTTAAGGTAAACCCTAATTAAAGTTTGTAAATAGAATAAGCCTTTAGGCTTTCATCAGCCACAATCATGTGGTTGTGTTAGTTGTTAATTATTCAGTATTTTCAAGATAATGTAGCAATTTTAAAGGCTTTCATCAGCCACAATCATGTGGTTGTGTTAGTTGTTAATTATTCAGTATTTTCAAGATAATGTAGCAATTTATGAAGGTTATCTTAACTGTGTAAAAACTATCTAAAAGATAACCAAATGTAAAATCAAATAAGACAAAAAAAAATGTGAAAAAAAAAATTGAGAATTTAATGAAATGAAAAAATTGTAATAAATCAGGATTGGTATGTAAAAAGCCATGTCTATTGACCTTTACCCCTAGCTCTCCATATTTCCTCCTTGACTCCCATTTATTTTCTATGGGTATTTTGGCCAAGCAGGAAGAGGCATAGAAAAAAGAAGGGAGCATTGTATTAGAGATTTCGAAATGATAATACTAAGCCACATTCTATACTGGTTTCCCCATTTGGGTTCCATGGTAGTCTATTTGGTCATAATTGTTTTTCAATTTCTCTTTGTTTGTGGATTAATTTTGTATGAGAGATTTACTGCTCTTAGTTTTAGTAATGTATTATAAATACTAATGTTAAATACTACAATTCTAATACTGCTTTTACTCATAAAGAAGGGCTACTTGGTTACTTCACGTCTGTGAGCATTCAATCTATTGTATTTATGGATTTATTTTATAATTTCGTCCTCCCTGTGCAATTAAAGAACCAAAAAATCTCTATATCATACAGGCTACTTGGTTACTTCACGTGTGTGAGCATTCAATCCATTTTATTTATGGATTTTATTTTATAATTTCGTCCTCCCTGTGCAATTAAAGAACCAAAAAATCTCTATATCATACACCGTATGGTTTACTCTCAACTCTGAGATCAAGGATATCATACACCGTATGATTTACTCTCAACTCTGAGATCAAGGGCTGCAAGAAAAGAGTTGTTACACTAGTTTCCACTTCCATCCCTTGTATTCAACAAAATGTAATTTCTCTCTCTTGTTCTCAAGTTGTTGAGTGATTACCTAGGTGTGTTCCTCTTCCACAGACTGGTACGTTTGTTTCTACATTACCTGGGTGAATCCATTTTTCCCCTTGGTCGTACGCACGCCCCCTTGGATGGATTTCTCATTGATGGGTGATTTTACAACTACCTGGTTGATTTTTACATTGGACAAAGCCGATTTTGTCTTCCATAGTGGATTTTCTCTTTCCTAGGGTGAATTTCTTTATGAATGGACATTTCTGCTGATAGCTGGTCGACTACTCTATTTTCCTTGGGTGTTATTCCTCACCCACGGTCTGTACGGAGTCCATACAAGTTGTACAGTGCTGAATAAGCCATTTCTTGCTCATTGGTTCAATTACATCTCAGTCTGAGCATTTCATTGCGTTTCTTGCTCATTGGGTCGGCTACATTCCAAATTAAACATTTCATTACATTTCTTGCTCATTGGGTCATCTACATTTCAGTCTAAGCATGTCATTATCTTGTTAGTTGATTTAATGACATAGTTGGGCGATTGTGTGACTCTCCTTGGTGGAATAACAAGCTTGTCGTTGAATAAGTCCATAATCAATACAATATCGGTTAACGAAATGATTTTCTGGTGAGTTTGCGTTTGGTAACACAATGAACATTTTTGACATATCGAAGTGTCGAGATCAATGGACGTTTGAATCGCTTTTAGGCTCCCATTCTATCAATTCAGCTTCGAGGTTGGGTTTTCCATATATTGGTGTGCAAGTTATGATATACCAAAGGGATCATTGGTTTATTATTGAGAACAAATACCTTACAACCTCAAGAAGAATGTAGAAAAAGGGAGTATCATAGGAGATCTTTTTGTACATAGAAGAGAGGAGAAATTCCTAGTAGCCCTTATGGAGGTAGAACATTGTGTACAAGCTTGACAATAGAGTTGGGATAGATAATATTTTTTTTAATTCCACAAGGATTTATGTTAGTGAATTGAGTGGGCTATAAGTCTCTCATTTACATATTAGATGGTATTAAAGAAGTTGTATCCTTGTCGTGACTACTTCCTTGTCATGACTATTTCCAAGACTCTGAAGAACATTGTATACTTCAGGATGGATAAAGCAAGTAAAGACAAGTTGGAAGACTTAAGGGCCAACAATGCTCACAGAATGACCACTTGAAAGAGTAGGTTTAGATGTTCAATAAGAGATTGGAAGAGATGGAGAAGCACATTGAGACCTCTACCAAATTGTTTTAGTTGCTCAACAACACTCATGATAAATTGAAACAAACATAGAACACAATGTGTACACCTTGGTGAGAAGGCCATCCAATTAAATAGTTGGTAAGAAGATAGGATAGCCCAAATGTTTCCACAACGGCAACAAGATTTGGCAAAGGAGGAGGACTTTCCTGGCTGATAGAGTGGTTATGCTCCTAGGATGTCTGGTATAGAGAGGTAAGGGTATTCAATGCCGTACTCTATTGACTTCTATTCCGTCGTGGTTGTGCCTCTCCCGCTAGTGGGATCACTTGCTTCGTTGTTGCTTACTTTGTTCCTTGATCTGCTCCTGCCTCCTATGTCTTTGCTCCTATGGATTTTGACTCTGCTGTCGGGTATTGATCTGGAAGGGATGTTGGCTCTCTTACTCGAAGGGATGCCACCCCTGTTTCCATTCTAGCTGCCTTTGCTCCTGTAGGTTCGAAGAATCTCCAAGAAATTATTCAAAAGTATTGGGAAGCAATGCCAACATCCATTGTGAGTGCCTCAACCAACACCATGACACAGACCACTTTGGTAAGATCACATCCTTTGGATTTCTCTCATGATAATTTTGGTAAATTTGAGAAGCTTACTAGAGATATTGGATCCAAGCTCTTAAATTAAATGGGCTATGATGGACAAGGTCTAGGTAAGAGAATAAAATGAATTTTGAGCCCCATTATAGCTATACAGTGGGTCAAGCATGAAGGCCTAGGATTTGATGGAAGAGGTGAAAAACCCAAAACTTCAAAGATCATTTTCGTGAAGGCTAAGGAAATGCCAGAGTTTGGCTACTCATTGAGAGAAGGAGTAGAAGCAACCCACTACCACTTCAACCTTGGTGTGGAAGATTGATGAAGGTTAGTAATGAGAATAACTCATAGACTTAAATTACACCTACACTTAGAGAGAGCAACAAGAATATTAGTGAGAGAAAGAAAAACAAGACCAAGAGGTATTCATCAAAAAAGACATTTTTTGTTTGTCACTATTGTAAGAGGAGAGGCCATAACACTATTAACTGTTGGTACACAAAACCATGTTCCTTCTATGGAAAGAAAGACCATCATGAGGTATCCAACTTGGAGAAGCAAGCCACATGCCTCAAGCATCTTGTTTAGAGGAGGAATGATAAGAAGACTTCTCCGACCCAACAATGAACTCTGGAGATGAGAAGTATGTTAGAAAGTCCTTGTAGCAACAAAAAGAACTTTTTCCACCACCAAAATTTTAGTGGTCACTAGGAAGAAAGGTGTTGGCGAATTCATGTGGAGTTTCACCCTAGAAACCACGAGAAGGGTGTGGAGAGTGAATATGGAAGGAAATTATTTTTATGAAGAGCCACATGTTGTCCAAAGCCAAGGAGCTATAATAGTAGAGTAGGTCAGTGACTCCAACAAGATGGAAAGAAGGTTGATGGCAATGGAAGGCACAATCCAGTTCTTGTTTCTGGTATTTCATCTGAAGAACCCCATCTTGGAGTTGTGCATGGATATTAATGACCTTAGAGGAGTTGTTGAGAACTCTATGGTGTGCTTGCAAGCATGTGCAAGAATTGGAGAGTCATTTCCATGCAAGGAAGCAACAAATTTTGGCCTAGATAAAGAAGGCAACCATGCTTCCTCTTCAAGAGTTGTTATGTGATGAAAACATACTCAAGTCAGACTAAAAAACAAGAAGACCAACATTCCACTTGGCTTCATGATTGCCAAGATGGACCATCTCCAAGGTAGAGAGGGATATGGGAATGGGTGATGAGTCTAGATTTGGGATCTACATATTGCTCAAAGTTGAGAGTCAGTGACAATATTTTCGCATTACAGGAACAGGTGAGCCAAAACTAAAGCCATAACTATAGCTAAGGACCATAGCCATAAGCTAGAACCAGAGTTAGAGTTATATTTAGAATCCAGTAGCATGAGAGCCACATTCCACATTCCAGAAAAAAGTAAATTAATCCAAGCTAGCTTCCTTAAGATTTTGGAGACTAAAAATCCTCTCAATAGTGAGGTTTGGAGACTAAAAATCCTCTCAACAGGGAGGTTTCATCTGAATGAATCCGAACAAAATAAATGGGTGATACTCAATACTTTCAAGACAATGCAACAAATTATGAAGGTTATCTAAACTATGTAAAAAATAACCATATGTAAAGTCAAATAAGACAAAAATAAAAACCCTTGGAAAAAAAATGAAATGAGAATTTAATTAAATGAAAAAAAGTAATAGAGGAGAAGGCTAAGAAAATTGGAAATTAAAGAGCCATGTATGTTGGCCTTCCCTTACCCCATAACTCTCCCCATTTCCTAGTTCACTTTCATTTTCTATGGATCTTTTGGACAAGGAAGAAGATACATGAAAAGCAAAGAGAGCACTCTACCAAAAATTGTAGAAACTAGAATATTGAGCACCATTTGAAGTTGGTTTCCCACTTGGGTTTGAGGGTAAACATTGTGTCCATTTTGTAATAATTGTTTTTCAATTGCTTTATGTTTTTGGATTATTGTATGAGACATTTTTTTTCTTTGTTTTTTTATATTTTTTGTTTTTTTATATTTAATGGATTGTTTTTTTATATCTAATAAATTATAAAGATGAATATTAAATTGCAATTTCAATATTAATTTTACTCGTAAAGAAGAAGGGTTGTCTAGTTACTTCATGACGGTGAGCATTCAATCTCTATTGTATTTGTGGATTTTTTCTATAATTTCCTCCTCCCGATGAAAATAAAGAACCCAAACAGCTCTATATCATACACCGTATGATTTACTCTGAAGTCTGAGATCAAGGGCTACAAGAAAAAAGTTGTTACACCAGTTTCCACTTTCAACCCTTGTTATATTGAACACATGCAATTTCTCTCTCTTTGTTCTCAAGTGGTTGAGTGATTACCTGGGCATATTCCTATACCACAGAGTGTTATGCTTGTTTCTACATTACCTGGGTGACTCCATATTTCCATGTGGTCGTATGCATGCCTTCTTGGACAGATTTCTCATTGTTGGGTGATTTTACATCTACTTGGGCAAGTTTACACCTACCTAAGCGACTTTACAACTGCTGTGTCAATTTTTACATTGGCCTGAGCCAATTTTCCCTTTCCTAGGGTGAATTTATTTGTGACTGCGTGTTTCTATTCATGGCTAGATGACTATTCTCTTTTCCCTGAGCATTATTCCTCATCCACGGTCTAGAGGCTGTACAAGTTGTATAGTGCTTCAAAAAACCATTTCTTTCTCACTTGGTCGACTACATTTCACTCTAAGAATTTCATTACATTTCTTTCTCATTGGGTCAACTATATTACAGTATGAGGACTTCGTTACGTTTCTTACTCATTGGGTCGACTACATTTTAGTATAAACATTTAATTAYGCCGAAAGGCGTACACCTATTAACAATGAGCATAATTAATCATCTTTTAATCTAAAATTCTAATCTGATGGTTAACAATTGAAGATGCTGGCATATTCTTAGTCGTCCTCCCAAATCAATGAATGTGATTTACTCTTCATAACTTCCTTGTATTTCTGAATGCATCCGTTACCCTATTTACTTTTTAACATTTACCTAATCATATTAATAAATTACTATAGCACTATATGATTGCCACGTTTAAATGATTAACCTTTCAGATTACCATTTAGATTTCCTCAACTGTCCAGGCGTTTCATTTTCTAGTTGCCTGTGCGTTTCATTTTCTAGCTGCCTATGCGTTTCATTTTCTAGCTGCCTGTGCATTTCATTTTCTGTGCGCGTTTCATTTTCACCACGCATTTCAGTTGTCCGCCCTTTCGGCGTTCTCAGCTGCGAGTTAGCAGCTGTGCTAGTTATGTTTCTTGCTCATTGGGTCAACTACATTCTGAGTGTTTCATTATCTTGTTGGTTGATTTAAAGACATATTTGGGAAATTGTGTGACTCTCCTTGTTGCAACAACAAGATTGACATTCGATAAGTCCATAATTCATACAAGATCGGTTAATGAAGTGATTTTCAAGGGATTTTTCCTTTGGTCACAATGAATATTTATCACATATCGAACTGTCAAGATCAATAGACAGTTGAATCAAACTCAGGCTCCTATTCTATCAATTCATCTTGGAGGTTGAGTTTTTCATATCTTGGGAAATGTAGCCAACTATTCCCTTGGCTTTGTTGAAGTGTAATCTACAATAGATCTAAGGTGTTTTCTTTGTCAAGGATAGTAGGTCGCTTGATAGGCTTTGATTGGATGGAATTCTTCCTACTCCCCGAGGTGTCCCTCAAATAGAGGTGAAGTTCATACACTACATGGAAAATGTTTAGAAGGCATTGAGAAGGTTTTCCCTTAGGGTCACACAAATAATTTCAAGTAGGAAAGATCCAATTCATGTTTTCATGCCTTGGTGTGTTTAGGAGAATGAAATATTTATCAAAACCTAAATTGAATCGGATTGGCTTTGACAGTCAAAGATACATAGAAAACAAGATTTACAACCAACAATCACAACCATTTGGTGTATACTTGTTTGATTGTTGATACTAGAAGAACTTTTTCTCAAATTCGTAGTAGTTCTTTCTTCACAGTTAACTATCATGTGTAGCTAGTTGTGGTGTGTAGGTTGCATTATACCGAGCCAATGGCTAGATATTGAGAACAAAGGCCTTACATCCTCAAGAAGAACATAGAAAAATGGAGTAACATAGGGTATCCTTGTATAAAGAACAGAGAAAAAATGTCTAGTAGCCTTTGTAGAGGCAAAAAATTATGTAAAATCCAGACAATAGAGCTCGAGTAGGTAACTTTTTTTTTTTTTTTTTTTAATCCGGCAAGGATCCATGTCGGTAAAGTGAGTGGGCTATAACTCCCTCATTTATAGATCATTAATTCTAAACACTACTCTATACTAATATTCATAAGTTATTGATTTATATCACTATATTGAATGTGGTTTGTATGTCTCCAAATAATTTAAACAATGAAAATTTGGTCCTCTTTACACGTGTTTGAAGATGAATGTAGATCAGGGTATATGGTATCATCCAAGTCCTTTGTATTTCAAAATCTATATTTCTTCTAGTAGATATTCATCTTTTGTTTTGAAAATATGGAGATTAGAGCTTCAGTTATTGAACCGTATGTACATGAATATTTTGTCTAGTTTTGTACAACATAATTTGGTCTTATGAAGAATCATTTTTTAGTTTCTGAAGAATCTATTAAATTTCTACTTGAAATATACTATGATTTTTTTCTGAGGTATATAT
>ML776567.1:58031-72092 GCA_009831015.1 Picea engelmannii
GTTCCCTTCATTTCAAAGACACCTCCTAGTTACGAGATTGTTGGAGTGGGTCTTTTGAAAGATTCAACTTTGATGGGTACTTTTCCAATCCCACCACCTGATATTTCCCCTCCTTTTGTTGCCTCTATTAACATGATATCCACCACTATTCATGAAACCCCTGATTCATATGACCCACCGATAGTACCTAGCCTTGGTGATTACCTCTGTTATGGCAACAAGATTCCTTTAAGTCCAGCCGAATCCGCTTACCAAGATATTCAATCGGCAACCCCCTCCCCTCCTTTTCTTTGTGATTCATCTACCGATCTATTTCACGTGATTTTTCCTACGGACGAGATGATCATGTATTTCATGTCTATGGAAGACACTCCTTGGGATGATGGGCATCATCGCTCCATTCTCTTCCTAGAGCATGACACTATAGAGAGTTACCAATGGATTTCGATTTCGTCGACCGTTGTTGTTATTTCTTCAGTTCCTAAGTCAACGCACGATGTTTTGTATGAAGGGAACTTGAGAAAAATTTCACCTATCGTCTCTCTTGACATATCCATTAAACCCGACATCGTCGAGAATGTTCATATTGGGGCCTCATGTTCTACTGATGAGGTCCACACGTATAAATCCCTTTTCCAAGAATTCTGTAATGTTTTCCCCTGGAGTGACAAAGAGATTCCAGGCATTAATATTGATATCATTGTGCACGAGATTAATACATACCCGGAGGCTAAACCCATTCGACAGAGACTTTTTCCAGTACATCCACGCAATTTTTTCGCTATCAAGATGGAAGTTGAAAAACTTGTTAAAGTTGGCTTTGTCTATACCGTGGCTTTGACTGATTGGGTATCCAATCTAGTTCTGTGAATAAGAAACATGCTACCATCCACATTTGTGTAGATTATATGGACATAAACAAGGCTTGTCCTAAAGACAATTACTCAACCGCTTTCGTTGACAAAATCATTGATGACTGCGCTGACAGCAAAATCTTATCTTTAATGGATGGTTTCTCCAGTTATAATCAAATTAATATTTTACCTGTGGACCAACACAAGACCGTTTTTATTTTCCCTTGGGAAACCTTTTCTTACCGAAAATTACCCTTCGGTCTCAAGAATGTTGGCACGACTTTTTAGTGCGCGATGTCTTATGATTTCCATGATATTAAGCACATTGTGAAACCCTATATCGATGATATACTGGTGCATTCCATGTGTCACCAATATAACCCGACACATTTAAGGGCCATTTTCGTACGTTGTCGTTATTATCATATCCACTTAAACCCACACAAATGTGTTTTTTGTGTGGAGTCTAGCCGACTTCTTGGTTTTATCGTGTCTATACATGGGATTCGAGTAGACCCCTTGAAGGTTGAGGATATCCTTAATCTACCTCCTCCTTCCGCACTACGCCATCTCCAAAGTTTTCAAGGGAAGACAAACTTTTTGTGTCATTTCATCCCCAATTGCACTGAACTGACGAAAGGATTCACTCAGCTACTCAAGAAAGGTTACGATTTTGTATGGGAAGATATTAAAAACAAAGCCTTTGAAGCTTTGAAACTTGCCTTAACTTGTACACCATTATTGTTTCCCCCTAACTATATCTGGGATTACTTCCTCTACTTAGTTGCTTCAGACTCTACCATTGCTATGGTCTTAGTCCAAGAGGATGATTCGCATGATGAACATGTGATATACTATTTGAGTCGAAGTCTCACAACTACCGAAACCAAATACCTCCATGGGGAGAAAATGGCCTTGGCAGCTGTTCAAGTTGTCCAACGTTTTCTCCATTATATCTTATTACGCAGAACCACTATTATTTCGGATTGCAAACCCATGCAACACATCCTTACCCGACAATTTATAGGGGGGAAGTAGTCCAAATGGATATTGATTATCCAGAAGTTTGACTTGGAAGTCAAATGCAGTAATTCAAAGAAATCTTTGGTTTTCGCCGAACTGATATGTGACCTTCCCTCCATTGAGACATAAAATGTGGAAAAGGATTCCTTTCCTGATGAATCCCTGTTTATGATCATTTCTGACAATGTATGGTACAGAGATACTATTATCTATCTCCAGAATCAAACTTTCCAGCCCGATCTATCTAGTACAGATCGTCATCGCATGTGATATCAAGCACGCCAATACAGCATTCTTGGTGATACCCTTTACCGCCACGATATTGATTCTATTTTTAGACGATGTCTCACTTACGATGAAGCTGAGAAAGCCTTGAATGACTGTCACTTCGGAGCATGTGGCGGTCATATGTCTGGGTATGCCACTTCCCAAAAGGTCTTACAAGCAGGTTATTTCTGGCCTTATTTGTTTAAGGATTGCATTACTGCAGTCCAGAAATGCCATTCTTGCCAAAATTATAATAACAAGATAAGATATCATCCTTCTCCCTTACATCCTTTGGTTTTCATTGGTCCATTCACCAAATGGGGCATTGAATTCATGACATGTAACCCTCACTCGGATGGGAGTATTGATAAATCATTGTAGCTGTGGATTATTTCACTAAATGGGCCGAGGCGATGCCCACATTTGATAACACTGGGAAAACTATAGCATTGTTCATATTCAATCATATCATTATTCGGTTTGGTATCCCTCAAGCTATCGTTACTGATCATGGTAGTCATTTTTAAAATTTTATGATGTTTGAACTTACTTAAAAGTTGGGTCTTCGCCATGAAAACGCAACCTCCTATTATCTACAGGCCAATGTCCAAGTTGAATAAATCAATAAATTTCTCATTACTATGATTTGACGGATGATAGGAATTCATAAGAACAACTAGCACATGATGTTATTATCAACATTATGGGCCTATCAAACATCTGTTAAGTCTGCCATAGGATTTACACCTTTCCATCTAGTTTATGATATTGAAGCTATATTGTCGATTGAATATGAAATACCATCTTTGAAATCAGTCGTTGAACTTCTCCCCAATACCTCTGGTGAAGAAGAGTGTATTTTTTATTTGATGCAAGTAGACGAAACCCGTCGCGATGTCTCCTTAGTTATTGAAACCCAAAAGAAACATGTTAAATCCCAATACAACAAACATGTCAAGCCATGTGTTTTTTCTGAAGGTGATCTAGTTCTTCTTTACGAACAAGATCATGACTTGCTAGGGGTCGGTAAATTTGAGTCCATGTGGCAAGGTCCTTACATTGTCAAACATGTGTTGGAGAAGGGAGCTTATGAGCTAGTTGATTATGATGGAATCCCTTTGAGTGAACCCAGAAATGGGCTTTACTTAAAGAAGTAGTATTCTTAAGTCATTTTTGCATGAGTCTTGTACTTTAGTGTATCATACTTTAGTGTGCTTTTTCGTTGTTTAGTTTCGACCTTCAACTTCTTACCTTGCATTGTGCTTGGCTTCTAGATGTCGGTGTCTTCGCTACCCTACATTGGCTTCGTTGATGGTGCTAGTCCCAGTACTCAGAACTTAGCATCTATTGCCTAGGAAATCCATGAACCTATAGATAAATTGATTAGTCTACATGGTGTTTTCCTTGGTCGTGAAAATAACAATATCGTGGAATACAGTGCAATCATCAAATTATTGACCAACATCGTTTCACTTGGAATCCACCATCTTATTGTATGACTCGATTCGCAGTTAGTAGTCCTACAGTTGAGTAATGTTTAATCCATTCAAAGTCCTATGTTATTAAGGGTATATTTACGAATTTGCCTCTTGGAACGTCATTTTTATTATATTGAATATCAACACATTCCTAGATGTCTAAATACATTAACAAATGCATTGGCTAGTTATGTGTTAGACAAAAATTTGAGACATTTATAAAATCCAATCACACTTTGTATATACAACAAGTAAGCCGGTAGAAGCCTCATATATATATAATGATAAAAGTGTTACAAAAAAGTGTTTTTGTCCGAAGACCAAAATATAAAAAATGTGAAGCGCATGGCTTCATATACAAATAGAGTATCAAGGATGCTTCTTGTTATAATATGTGACTGCCTGTTCTAATTTATGGAGAATTTTACCAATGGAAGAAGATACACCCACTGTATGGCATTGATAATGCCTCGGGATATCTTCGATGGAGGCATTCGGGATGTTCATTGTGATCCCCTCTAGATTCTTCTTTAGAATCTCATAATCAACAACAACTACTCCTTCTACATAATCTCTCTCCCCCCGCCTCTGAATGGGGGATGAGCCTAGAGGTCAGTAAGGTCCTACATTTGCATCATCAAAAGAGAATTTGATTAGTCATTGGATAAATAACACAAAAAAACATTTTATATCAAAAATCATAAAAACATTATAAAAACAAAATGTCCTTCTTACCTATGTCTCCCCATTGGGAACCCTCGGGAAGAACCAAGTTTGGATCACCTCAAAATTCTACACTGGTATAGGCATATTCATCTACCATAAGCATCGGGGTCCTCAATTAGTCAAAGAAAACATCATTATACTTAATGATAGGACCAGTCATATGCCATGCCATGAGGTCGACCAACCTCTTCATTCTTGGATCCTGTGGGGTAGGTATACCCCACTCTACCTGCAACCATAAAGATGGGACCCTCTCTAGGAAGAAGGACACCAAAATCGAACCTTATCCAAATGGTTTCAGTTCACCATTCCTGCACTTGGTTAATTATTTTTTCATGCTTCTAAGAACCTCGTCACACCAATTGAAAACATGGGGCTCCATATAATCCAACGCATACTGGAAATAGCTCTAAAGAGCCATATGGGGAGCTTCACTCCTTTCCATTTATTTGATAGTGTATAGGATGGTCCGTAGAGGCAAGTCACAGACATCTCTGATAGAAACCTTGCCGCTCTGCTTCTGAGTGTCGAGCACGCAATGTGCACTAATATAGTGACTCATAGGCTCGCCACCTCTTCTTCTACCTATAAGCATAAATCGGGACCCATGGCAAGATAAGCTGGTCAAGAAGTAGATACCCTCGATATCTATCATAAGAATGTGATCCCCCACATAGAATGCATGTTGGTTTACGTCCCACATATGAACTAAGTATTCAAGTAACTTCAATTGGGCCCTCATGCCCTGGATCTTGAAGAATTTTAACAGTCCACACTGCCGAAGGGCATTTACCATTCTCAGCTCATTCTCGACAAAGTATCCTTCCTCCTCATGCTCTCTCTCTTGCCATTCCAATATTATTACCATGGAAAACCTACAATGAAACATAAAAGAAATATTAGCATCTTCATCTTCTCCCTGGAAACTTTTTATTGGCAAATACATCTCAAAACACTTTTTGATTTGCGCACGTCGCGAGCCTAGGCATCCGTACAATGCAAAGTTGTCGTAGGATAGCTTTAGGGCCACCTGTGATGACCCTGGGTCATCGAAGGGCACGATATAGGGCGTCTGGGATGACCTCCACGCGCGGGTACCCTTGGAAACTTAACTCAAAAATCCATTTCTAACCAATGAAAAGAAAAAATTGATCCATGAAAAGTTGAAAGAGATGAAAATTACATGTTCTGTGGAGAACGTTCGTCAAATGATCAACCATGCCTTCCGCATTCCGTAGTGGAAAATTGAGGTAAATAAGGGGTTTGCGAACAAAGTTTGGGTGAAATAACAATGGAATAGTAAAATGAAGTTTTTACCCATTTTTATTACTTTTTTGCTTTTCATTTTTATTTTTATATTATTTTATCTATTTCACCTAAACGCTAAAGTCCTAATGACATTGCGAGTGTTTGATTTTCTGCATAAGAAAAATCTAGGAGTGAAATATTGAACAAGGATACGCCTTTTTGGTTTTCTTTTATACATTTGTTGCATGTAAAGATCCTTTTAGAGTTTTTCATGAAAAACTCTGAGATTAGTTTTTTTTCTTTCTCGTGCTCATAAATCAATGAGAATGTAACCGAGTATACTTTTGTCATTTTTTCGTACTCATAATGGTAACACAAAAAATGAAACTTATGGAGTATCCTTTAAGCTCTTTTCACGCTCCGTAAAAACAAAAATATTGCCGAGCGACCTTGTTCGCTCGTAAAAATATTTGAAGAAAACATTTTGTGAGAGGTAGTTTATCACTTTTTCGGTCTCATCGGATTAATTTACGAAAAATAAACAAAAGGAGTTTTCTTTAAGTGTTTTTTAGACTCTTTAAACAGGGAAAAACCTCGAGTTTTCTCTCTTTGGACTCATTAAAAAAACATCGAAAGGCCCATATGGGACTGAACAACTCCTTCTTAGGGTTCATTAAATATAATCTGAGGGACTCATCCTAAGGATGAGCTTACATCAACAAGCATATGTTATCCTCCTCAAGCTTGCGTAAAAATAAAGAGGTACTCGCTAGAAATGGTGGGGGGAAATTGGGAAAGAAATGTGTCTATGTATCCATGTTAGTGGCAATAATAGTCACTCTTGAATATAACAACCCCCTTCATCATTGAATCTGGGTTGGGAAATCCATTTGTCTCTCGTTTGACCATCGGCATGTCTGTATGTTGGGTCCGCCTTGATTCATTGTTGTCAATACCATTGTCGTGTCATACATATGTTCAAGAGAAGTCTAGCCTTAATAAGCTTCCTATTGAGTCGACCATCTGCAGTTATAAATATTCTACCATGTGGACCTTGCATGTGTCAGTTCCAAATTACTTCACGCTCTGATATACCTCAAATATGTTACTCATTTCATGTCATTCATGGGGGATACATGAAGGCCCTCCTGTGATGAGTCTTTTCCTGTCGACTTCAACTCATTATCCATGAACAAGACTTAGAAATCATTCAGTACCTTAGAGCCTGCATGCCTCAATGGCAGGTTTCTTCACTTTCAACAGTGGGTTCACATCATTGACCCATGATTGGAAGATTCCATCAAGTTTTCAACTTCAACTCATTTATTCACATTCGTTGGATTTTACTAGGGTACCTTGGGAGTCATTGACATTAATGGTGATCTCCCTCTCACTTGTTAACATTTTTCATCATTGACCGGTAATCAAGTGGTTTCTACCATGTTCGACTTCAGCATCTGTAATCACATGGCTAGATTCGTACTTAGAGATGACAGAAATGAATACCCTGGATCATATCATTCTAGTCCAAGTTGTGATAGAGTATTCATGATTTATATTGACACATAGATCCACTTTGTATGTCTCATGGTTATGTCTAAATTTGAATAATTTTAGCACATGGATCCACAGTGTATTCTAGGTGGCTATGTCGATTTCACATTGACATGGATCCACAGTATATATTTGGTGTCAATGAATCATTTGACATTTTTTAATTTGAGTATGGGAATGTTTAACCCAGACAATGGTATATTATTATGTTGATGCTTGACTGTTTGCAGGTTCCCGACTGATGTCCTCCCTGTTTCTGACACACACATTCTAAAAGTATTTTGGTTTTCATGAGTTCCAATCTCATACTTTGGGGGTCATTCTGTTACAAATTATTTTGGTCACCCTAGTGATCCATTGACAACATGTGTTCGTGTTCCCAAAAAGATCATTTCTTTATGAGCAGAGTGACTGACTTTCTCTTCTCAAAAACCCCATTAAGGAAGGTCATCGTAGGATTCACCATATGCAGGGTGCGATGATCCTTGATCGTCGTCCCCTGCCCTAAAGTTGGGTTGTGATGTCTCCACAATATTCTCTACATCTAGGGTGCGATGATGTCAAAAGAATAAGAAAAGGGGAAGTTTCATGAAAGTTCTAGAGGGGTATCTTCTAGAATATGAGGTGGCGTTCGTATGGTTGGGATCTTACTCGCTTCTCTGATTTAGTGGGATCATCCTAATATCTTTAACCATCTCTCTTTCCCCTATATGAAGAGGGATATCTCATGGAAAAGGTTAAGCACAGAAGGTTGATTCAAGGCTAATAATTGGATGAGGAATTCTACTTCAGTTCATGCTTAAGGGCTCCATTTCAGTTCATCAAGTCATTATGGATATTCTTAATTAAATCTTGGAGCAAGTGTGTGTGTTGGAGAAAAGGGTCATCAGAAGGGGACCTTGCAACATCAAGGATTTGGTTGTAATCTCCACTTGCATTATTATATGATACAATGATATGTTTTTTTCCCATAAAACTTGCTTCGTTTTATTGTATGATTCCTTGATCACATGCATAAGTTCTCATTGAGTATATTATATTTATTTCACTTTGGTTGGCTTGTGTTCCCTTGCAGATTCAATATCACAAGAGCACTAGAGTGGAGATAGGACAACAATGGCAAGAGGAAGCGATATTTAAACAGTATGTTTCCCATCTCTTGTTAGATAGTAAACTCAATTATTAGAGCTTAGGGAAAGCGTCATATTATGTTATGTTTTGTTCTAGATCTAGGTGGATCTAGGGAGATTTGTTTATGTTTGCATTTACCGATAAGTCCCATAATAGTCGTCAACCCTCCTTTGCTACCTCAAACTTGTGTAACTTCAGATGTATCAATGATTACCTACAATAAACCTTTCACAAATGGATATTCACTAATGTTCAATAGGTAGCGGTAGGTTCTATTGGAGTTACTTCGCACACACCTAGGATTTATTTTTCCTAAGGTTTTTCCTATGTTTATTAATCATTATTAAGTCTCCTATATTTTAGGAAGAATATTCCTCTAGGGAGAATATTCTCTTCAGTTTTCACTTCGGTTTGATCAGTTGAGTGGAGTCTATATTCTAGATTGTGATTATCACCATGCAACATTGGGATCATCACCAGCTAATGCGCATTGTTCTTGGGATAATCACCAGACTAGCGCATTACCCATTGTTCCATGATCTCCTCCTCACTTCACTATGTTTTAGTTAGTTAACCGAAGACTGATAGACTAGTTAACTCAGCTAGGTGGAGTTCACTCTCGTAACTGCCTAAAAGACTATACTAGGTGCCAGTTTACTCCTGTAACTGTTGGTATGTGTCCAGATCACTCTAGACCACCACTATGGTGCATTGGCTTCTCCTCCAATGTGCATTGGTTGATTTATACAGATTATATCATGTGTAAATTATCATTCATTCATTTGTTTAATGGTGATTCTTCAATTCTTTCTCTCTTGCTTCTCTTTTATTCTATTTTCTCTGCAACTGTGTATGTCAATTTCCAACTAGATCTATTTTGTGTAGGTTCAACACATTTACATGGTATTGGAGTCGACGAATTTCTAGGGAAAAGACACAACAAATTATTTTTGCAGGTACCGAAGATTGAAGACAGCGAAAAAAAATGGAATTTCCAAAAGAATTCATTCTTACACCTTACAACTTATTTTCATGGAAGGAGAAGATGATCATGCATATTCGAAGCAGAGGATTGTATAGGTTAACCATGAACACATAAGAAGAACCAACATAAGCCATAGAAAAATACAAGTATCTAAATCGAATGGATGAAGCGTTCATAACAATATGCAGTCTCATTTCTCCTAAATTTCTTTTTCACATATCCTCTTGTAGAATCCCCAATGAATCCTGGACCAACATGGAAGAGATTTTTGGAAAAAAGGATGAGATGAAGGGACACATGCTTGAGGTGGAATTTCTCACATCGTATCCAAAAATCTTCGAAAATCCCCAAGATTTCTTTACCAAATATAAGGATTTGTTTTTGCAACTCAAGGCTTGCGGGGTTGATAAATCCGAGGAGAAAAAAATGGTTCTCACCATTCTCTCCAAACTTGGTCCATAATACTCATGGTTTTTATTGACAATTCATTCAGTTAGATTCACATCTAGATCTACCTGGAAGATGCCCTCTGTTGAGGACTTTATCGAGTCTTTAACACAAGAGCAGAGAAATCTCATCAACATGGGAAAAATAAAAGGCCCAAAGGAGCATGCACTTACTATGAAAGATGGAAGTGGTCATAAATATCATAAATATAAATATAAAAACAAAAGGAAATGACATGCAAATCTGAAGAAGGAAGGGTACTCAAAACCCTTCAAGGATGCCTCCGGATCCAAAGGTGGAAAGGGAAGAAAAAGGGTAGAAATGCTCTTACTACCATAAATCATTCCATCCAGAATATGCATGTATGCAGAAACAGATAGATCTAATGTAATATACCATATATAAAAAGTATGCAGAACAGAAATAAAATGATAGAAATGGCAGAATAACAACAATACTCACCACAATAACACTGAAATGATATAAGAATAACAACATAAATAACACTTTGATTCTAAGAGCAATGTTCACGGGCCTCTTTGAGGGGGCAACCTCCAGTCGAGCAGAGCTCTATTACCATAATCTCCAAGCTAGGGTTCTCATACCCTCGACTCCTATTTATACTAAATATGTCTATCAAAAGAAACATCTAGAGGAAGATCATTCTAGAAGCGAAAGCTTCTATTAGGTCTTCTTACATTCAAATTATTCTATTTTATTGCAAGGCCTTCTTAATATTGACCTTTATTACATCCGAATATATTGTTCTACCTATGTGTGGGTTATGACCCTAACATTTCCTCCCCCTTAAAAACAACCTTGTCCTCAAGGCTTGAGATGTGGAAATCGTTGCAGAATGGTAGCTGGTTCCCAAGTGGCATCTGTTGGAGTTGTATCTTTCCACTGGATTAACACTTCCTTGATGGTTCTCTGATGTAGGCGACACTCATGCTAGTCCAAAACTGCTTTTGTTTGTATCCAAATGGATCCTTCTTTGGCTAACTCGAGAAGGTTGGTTTGAATTTGGCACTTAGTTCTGATCACCTTCTTTAAGAAGGAAACATGAAAAACAGGATGTAGCTTCGAATGACTGGGAAAAGATAATAAATAGGCCACCTGTCCCACACACTTGAGAACTGTATAAGGACCATAAAATTTGGGTGCTAGCTTCTGAAAATGCTCAACCTTGAGGGAATTCTACTTGTAAGGTTGCAAGCGAAGAAACACCTAATCCCCTTCTTCAAATTGAAGTTCAGAGCGACCTTGATCTGCTTGTTGCTTCATGCAATTTTGTGCCATAACCAAATTCACTTTGAGGGTACAAAGAATATCCTCTCGAACTGTAAGTGTTTGGTCAACCACCTGGACCTTCGAGACACCAAGTGTGTATGAGAGAACTAAAGGTGGCTTATATCCATATACCGCTTCAAAAGGATTCATGCATGTAGCTGTATGGTATGAAGTGTTGTACCACCATTTAGCTAGGGGTAACCATTGATACCACTGATTTTTCTTTTCCGAGGAAAAACACCTCAAATATGTTTCCAAACACTTGTTGACAACTTCTGTTTGACCATTAGTTTGGGGATGATACGATGTACTGAGATGCAATTGGGTGCCTTATATCTTGAGCAGTTCTTTCCAAACATTGCTTATGAAAGTTGGGTCACTATCAAAAACAATAGAGTGTGGCATGCCATGGAGCTTGAAGACCTGATCCATGAAAATTTGAGCCACCATGGATGATGTAAACGGGTGTTGAAGAGCGCAGAAATGAGAATAATTGGAAAGGTGATCAACAACCACCATGATGACTGATTTTTTTCTCGATTTGGGTAAGCCTGTCATAAAATCCATAGAGATGTCCTTCCAAATAGCAGGTGGAATCAGGAGCGGTTTTAGTGTGCCTTGAGATTTGACTGTTTCTCCCTTGTTGCATTGACACACATCACATTTGGAAACAAAATTACGAATGTCTTGTTTCATACCATCCGAGAAAAAAAAATGTTTGACCCTTTCATAGATTTTGGTGAACCTGGAGTGCCCCGTTGTCAGTGTAGAATGAAGCTCAAAAAGTACCATGGATTTAATCTTTGATTGTTTACTTAAATACAAACGGCCTTTGTATCCAAGTTCATCATGGAGCCAAGAGTACCTTGGGGGGGATAGAACACTGGACTGCAATTGTTGGATCAACTGCGAACTTTTGGGATCTTGTAGCCATTCCTGGTGAACAGCTTGGAGCCAATCTGGTACAATGAAGGAAAGAGAAAAAATGGATCCTTCATCTTCATATTTCTGGGAAAGTGCATCCGCAACCACATTTTATTTTCCTTTATTGTAAATTATCTCATAATCATAACCAAATAGCTTAGTTACCCATTTTTGTTTCCCCAGGGAGGAAATGCATTGTTCCAAAAAATACTTGAGGCTTTGATGGTATGTCTTAATTTGGAAGCATTGCCCCAATAGATAAGGGTGCCACAAATCAACGGCATGTAGAATAGCCAACATTTACTTTTCGTAGATATATTTGCCCATATTTCTTTCAGATAGTTACTTGCTGGTAAAGGCCAAAGGATGACCCTCTTGCATAAGGACAACACCAATTACTTTCCCTAAAGCATCACATTCCAAGACAAAGGTCTTTGTGAAATCAGGAAGGCCCAATATTGGAGTGGTGCACATGGCCATATTCAAGGTTTGAAAAGCTTGAGTAGCAGCTCAAGTCCAAGTAAAATAGTTCTTTTTTAGGAGAGCACTGAGGGGTGCTGCAAACTTTCTGTAATTCTTAACAAACTTACGATAATAACCTGTTAAGCCCAGAAATCCACGCCAGCTTTTGAGAGTCTTTGGGTGAGGCCAGTCTTGCATAGCTTCAATATTTTTAGGATCTACCCTGACGCCGTCCTTTCCAACTAGATGACCCAAGTACTCTACTTCTGAGGTGCCAAAAGCACATTTAGACTGTTTCAGGAAAAGTTGGTGTTGAGAGAGTAGATGGAGAACTCGATCCACATGAGCAAGATGTTTTGTCCAAGTCTTGCTATATATGAGGATATCATTAAAGAAAACTAAGACAAAATGACAGAGAAAAGGATGGAAGACATGATTCATGAGGCATTGGAAGGTGGAGGGGGCATTACACAAGCCAAAGGGCATGACCAAAAACTCATAGTCGCCCTCATGAGTTCTAAAGGCGGTCTTGGGAATGTCTTCCTCTTTTGTACGTATCTAATGGTAGCCTGAACGAAGATCAAGTTTAGTAAAGAATTGGGCGCCACTCAGTTCATCCATGAGGTCATCAATGACATGAATGGGAAATTTGTCTTTAATGGTACGCTTGTTGAGGGTGTTATCTCCCAAAATAGCACCGTCATTTTGGTCAAGCTTTATGGTGGATAGCATGGCTATTGATAGTTTCCTCAATTCATTGTTGAGTCTTTTTAGCTGCAAAACTTAGGTTTTGTTTTTGTCTTAAGAAAATAATTTGAAACATAAAGTCTTCTTTTCAAAATTTTCATTTTACACTTTCATCAGCTAACATGTGTCCAAAAATTGAGCGTGCGTTGTTGAAAGTGCATGCTTTCCGCAGCTAAGGAACATTTTTTCAAAGGTCATGTACTGTTGAAAGTGCATGCTTTCCACAGCTAAGGAGTGCTTTTTACAAAGAGGCGCGTTGTTGAAAGTGCATACTTTCCACAGCTATTGAGCGGTTTTCACAAAGTCGCACGCTGAGGAAAGTCAAGATTATCAACAGCTAACAGAGGTTGTACCCCCGGGTTGGCAACATCAAATCAAATCTTTGGTTCCATATCAGACATTGCTCACAAAAGACCGTTTAGAGTTTTGAATTGCAAATGGAAAGAATGATACTTAAACTTTCAGGGCACTTTTCAATCCCTTCCCAAGCTCCAAATGAAGATCTGAAAACACCATTGGATAGCTTAGATTCTCTAGATGTCGATCGACTATCTAAACATGCAAAAAGGACTCTCCATGACCGAGAAAATTGATTTTGAAAAAAATTGCACTTTCACCAGCGCAGAAGGCAGAATTTTGACTAGTTAGCCGTGGAAAGTGGCCACTTTCAACAGCGCAGGAGCAGATTTTTCAGGTAAGTGCGTTGTTGAAAGCTGTCATGGCCAGAATAGCCAAATTTTCGCCCAGATCAAGAATTTTTGGGTTTGGATGGTTTGAATCCCTCTTCAATAAGCTGGTTATGAATTATCAAATCAAAATTTGAAGGCCATTTTTGGAGATGAAAGTCAAAAGGGCATTTTTTGACTAGATTTAGTGATTTTCAAGGGCAAAATGATAGGGATTTTTGGCACACATCATCAAATTC
>ML776567.1:72984-109456 GCA_009831015.1 Picea engelmannii
TTTTGGGTACAAGGGGAATTGAATGATCATGAACACCACATGAAGGAGGGAGTCCCTGGGGAGTGGAAAAGACCACTTGATGTTTAGAAAGGATGGCTTGGAGGTCTTGCGACACTGAGGGTGTTTATGTTGCTTGGATGGCATGGAGTTGAGAAATAACATGAGAATCGCCCTTTTTGAGCAACTTTTCCATGTGATGGGAACTAATGATCTCAGTTGAACTGACCATGATGCCTTGGAACTTATATTGGTGGCCCTCTTGGTCAAATTGCATGGTTAATTCCTTAAAATCCATGAGAATGGGACCCAAAGTCCTTAGCTAGTCTGCACCCAACACAATGTCACACCCGCCCATGTCTATAGCAAACATATGAGATTTCAGGTGGTAGTCACCAATTTGGAGACACATTTTTACAACGCCCTCCACATTTCATGGAGCCACCATTGCCAATCATGATTTGGAAATTATTGATGGCATGGATGTAGCAATGAGTTTCTTGGGAAATGCAGCGATGAATAAAATTATGGGTGCTTCCACTATCAACCAGAATGATGACCTTCTAATGCTTGATGTAACATATTAGCTTGAGGGTTTGGGGAGTGGAGAATCAGTGAGAGCATTGAGGGAAATGATCGGTTCTAATTCGGGAGGGTCTAAGGGAGGGGTTATGTCGGGGGTTTCAGGTGACTCGAACACAAGGGGAGTTTCAATATCCTCTTCCGAAATATCCTCGGAGATGGCCATAAACAACCTTTGTTCCTTACACTTGTGGCTTGGGAAATATTTGTCATCACAATTATAACAAAGGCCTTTGAGTTGGTGTTCATCCATTTCATCCCTGGTCAATTTTTGGATCTTTAGTGGAGCGGAGGGAGTAGTGGGATTTACTAGTTTAGGGCGAGGGATAAAGGAGGGTTTTTGGTTTGAGAAGATACAACTTGTTGTGCTTATTTAGCTCTTTTAATATACTCCACCCAACTCTGAGGCTGAGCCATGAGGACATGGGCCTGAATCTCATCCTTGAGGCCACTAATAAAACATTCTTAGAAAAAGGCATCAAACATGCCCTCTGTTCGAAATTCAGGTGCTCAAAGGCAGCTATAAAGTCTTCCATTATTCCTGATTGTTTCAAATTTGTCAAACGGCCCAAATGGTTTGTTTCAGTGTCAAATCGTTCATAAAGCTCTGCCACAAAGTGTGTCCAAGCAATATACCCTTGACGAGAAGTTTTTATCCATTGCCACCATTGCCAACATTCTTGATCTAGATGGATAACACCATATCAGAGTTTGGCCAAGTCATCTGTAATGTCGTATAAAGAGAAATAATGTTCCATTTGGGTTACCCAACCAGTGGGGTCTGAGCCATCAAATTTGGTCACTTCCACCCACGAAAGGTGTAGGTCACATTGAAAGTGATGGTTTTGAAAGTTATGGGAATGAGAGGAATGGTCACCTTGAGTATGTGGAGGTGAGGAAGAGGAATGGTTATCTGTAGGGATATGTAGTTTGGTGCAGAGTGCCAAAAAGACAGATTCAAGCTGGGTGGTGAGGTCTTGTTTGATTTCCTCCGTTGAGGACTGCATGGTTGTATTAATGGCAACAACATTGGCACTGAATTGTTTCACTTCTTGTTGGGTCTCGATGAGACCAGATTGCAAGGTGTTGAAGTGATCTTCCAAGTATTGGCTACGAGTATGGGCTATGAGGATAGGGGAACTGAAAACGGGCGGGCGGGGTCAAATTTTTTTTCCAAAAAATGATATGGATGAATTTGATAAGGGTGAAGAGATTAATCCAATGGAATAGGTCTCAAATAATGGTGAAAAAATTTCCAGACCTTTTTTTTTTTTTTTTTTTTACACCTGTGGAGTTATACTCTGATCTGAAGAATACTACAGAGAGGAAATGCCCAAATGCTTAACCAGAAATAAATGTGTATTTACTTGGAAACCTTAACAAAGTTGCACGACAATAGATCTTGTCTATTTTAATTTGTTTATGTTATAGGGTTCTACAGACAAGGGTTTGCCTTATGCTATAGCTCTCTGATATACGTACAGAGTCCAATAGTAGTACTCAGACCAATATCTCAGGGCACTAACTAAGGAGGATAGATCGTACCCTTAGCCATACTACCTTACTACCCAGGTACTAGAGAGTATCTTTCCAAGTGATGTTCTCGCTGGCACTATAGCAGTCAAGCGACCAATCGATTTATCTAAAGAGGGCTTCAGGAAATCTAAGTCGATCCGTACATAGGTGTTGTCTAATGTGCTACCACTCTAAGGGGTACCAACAAGGATTACAAGGGTGGCCAATAGATGTGCGCTTAAGAACCACTTGTATTTCCTGCGTGTATGAATCCCTCAACCACGGGTTTATGTGCATAATGACATATATATGTGGCTTAAAGATGCTAGAATACGTCTCTACCCTAAAAAAAGAATTTACCCACAATTTTTGCCAAGGAAAGTTCCCTGATACCACTTGTAATATACCAGATATAAAAAGTATGCATAACAGAAATAAAATGCTAGAAATGGCAAAATAACAACAATATAGCCAGAATAATCACCATAATAACACTGAAATGATATAAGAATAACAACAGAAATAACACTTTGATTCTAAGAGCAATGTTCACAGGCCTCTTCGAGGGGGAAATCTCCAGTTGAGTAGAGATATATAACAATAATATCCAAGCTAGGGTTGTCATACCCTCGACTCCTATTTATACCAAATATGTCAATCAAAAGAAGCATAGGAAGATCCTTCTAGAAGTGGAAGCTTCTATTAAGTCTTCTTACATTCAACTTGTTCTATTATATTGCAAGGCCTTATTAATATTGACCTTTATTACATCCGAATATATTGTTCTACCTATGTGAGGGTTATGAACCTAACATCTAATGACCAAAATAATTCAACAAAAAAACCTTGGAGATCGCATCCCTGAGGGTGCCAAGAACACGAAGCCACAAGATCAGAATCCTAAGAAAGGAAATTATATCCATGATTTGATTTCCATCAACTCCTCTCTCGATGCTTGGATCATAGATTTAGGAGCATCACACCACATGGATGCCACAAAATAGGCCTATTATTTATTGGATGCATGTAAAGGTCCTCCTATTCTGATGGGGGACAAATCTCTAGCCAAGGTCATCGACAAAGGAAGTATTGAACTCACAAACTGAAGCTTCGAGAATGTGTTGCACGTTCCCATACTTTTCGTCGATGTTATCTCCATGTATCAGATGACTAACTCCGACACTGGAAAGAGATTCATATTCACACCTGATGCACTAGATATCTATGACATGCAAATTAATTCCAGGGTTGCTCCTGGGAGGTAAATCATCAATCTAGACTCTACACATTTTCAGAATTTATTTAACCAGATTCTACATTACTGCTTACCCATGTTGATAAAAGTAGTAGGATATGGCACAAAAGGTTTGGGAATTTAAATTTCATATATATGAAACAAATTAGAAATAAGGGCATGGTTGATGGTCTACTCGACATCTACTTCTCCAAAAGAATTTGCGAGGGATGTGTTCTTGGAAAACACCCTCAAGAGAAATTCGGCAAAGGAAAGACTCAGAGAGCTTCCCCTCCTTTAGATCTGATCCATAGTGACCTCATGTGCCCTTTTGCACATCCATCAATAAGTAAAGAAAGATATGTTCTCATTTTTTTTTATGATTTCTCACGCTTCACATGGATTTTCTTTCTCAGGAAAAAATTAGAGGTCTTTCAACACCTCAAAGATTTCAAAGCCCTTGTTGAGACACAGTTAGGAAAGAAAATAAAAATCCTTCAAACCAATAATGGGGGAGAGTATGTCAACCATGAGATATAGAATATTTTTCATGACGTAGGGATTTAGTTTCATCACACGGTTCCCTATATTCTGTAATAAAATGGTGTTTCTGAGCAGAAAAATAGATCTCTAAAAGAGATGGCATATTGCATGCTACATGCAAAGTCACTTGCACATAGATTATGGGAATCACTTAATTGTGCAACCTACATCCAAAACAGATATCCCCATAGATATGTCAAGGATAAGACCCCCTAGGAGTCTTGGAGCAGCCTCAAACTAGAAGTGACACACTTTCACGTTTTCAGTTCACGTGCATGGGCCTGGATTCCCTCTGAAAAGAGGAAGGCACTTGATCCACATATCATAGAGTGTATCTTTGTTGGATACCATAATGGTGTGAAGGGATACGACCTTATTGATCTTTCCTCGGACCGAATCATCATTGAGGGAAGTGTCTAATTCAAGGAAAGTGTCTCACATGGACCTTAGCATCTTCATGCAAATACCTTTGTTCTTCCACCTATCATAGATGATGAACATCCACATGCAGACTCTTCTTCAGATGAGAGTTCTGATTCATAGGATTCAGGTGATCTAGATACAGAGTTAGTACAATTAGATGTAGAGTTAGTGAATGCAGATGCATATGTAGAGCCAGAGTCGAGGCCCAAGTGGGCTCAGACTACTCTTCAGGATGTAGGGGGTCTCGTTGGGGATCTAGATGATACTAGGAGGACTCGATCTGATTTCGAGGAGCATCCTATTTCACTCTTTTCCACCGAATCGTTGCCACCCAAGAATATTTTCTAAGTTCAGTCTTCATATCCACATTCTTATGGTGAGGCTGCTAGAAATCCCTTTTGGGAATCCGCCATGCAAGAGGAGTTCAACTCCCTCTTCTAGAATCGTACTTGGTATCTGTTTCCCATTCCTTCTAGAAGGAAACTTTTTAGGTGCATATGGGTCTACAGGACCAATAGCGCAGTGGATGGATAGATTAGTAGATACAAATCCAGGCTTGTTTCCAAAGGATTTCAATAGGTGCATGGCATTGACTATGATGAGACCTTCTCTCCAGTAGAGAATATCTATTCTATATGTTTGACACTTTCCATAGCGGAAGTCAAGGGATAGGAAGTCCATTAGATGGACGTGGAGAATGCATTTCTTCACGGCGATCTCTATGAGGAGATCTATATGTAGCAGCCCCAGGGATTTATAAAGGATTCATCTTTGGTCTGTCGATCGAAGAAGTCTCTTTATGGCCTCAAGCAGGCTCCAAGGGCATGTTATGCCAAGATGGAATCCTACATGTTGTCAAAGAACTTTGTACATTGTAAATCAGACCCTAGATGTTTACATTCTCAGGACGAATAATTCACTTCTACTCTTAGTTCTATATGTTGATGATTTGTTGATCATCGGTTGCTCAAAATCAACGATTCTTGTAGTCAATAGGATTCTACATGACAGGTTCTTGATGATGGACATGCATCCACTACACTTATTCCTTGGAATCGAGATCATTTAGGATGCATCAGGGATGAAACTGTCTAAGGCCAAGTATGCATGAGATGTCCTTGAGAGATTTCACATGACAGAATGCAAGTCTTCCCTGACGCATTTCTTATCAGGAGTACGACTTGAGGATGGTGGGGACACTCCACTAGTTGACAAAACATTGTACAGACAGCTAGTGGGGAGCTTGTTGTATCTCACACACTCCAAACCATACCTCTCTTATGTAGTTGGTGCAGTCTCTAGGTTCATGCAGGAGCCGTATGAGCTACATTTTCTAGATGAAAAGCATATCCTTTGATACGTACAGGGAACCATCACCTTTGGGATTCATTATAAAACATACTCTACATTGGACCTCATTGGGCTCACTAATTCTTACTAGGCTGGTGATATCATTGATCACAAGTCCACATATGGTTACTCACTCAGTCTTGGTTCCAAGCCTATCTGTTGGTAGAGAAAGAAGCATGCTTCTATTGCTCTATTTTCATCCAAGGTAGAGTACAAAGGGGTAGTTAACATAACCATTCAGGCTATGTGGCTACAATGTTTTCTCACTGAGTTGGGAATTTAGTTTCATTGGTCGATCGTCATCTGGTGTGACAACCAAAGCACTCTGAAGTTTTGCAGAGATCCAGTTTAGAGGAAGTGGATGAAGCACATCGATATCCACATGCACTACATTCAGGACTTAGTACATGAGGGGATAATCGACCTGTAGTTTTTTCCTTCAGCAGAATAGACTACAGACATCCTCACCAAGACCTTCACTGAGAAAAAGTTTCATTCTCTATGCAGTCTTCTTGGAGTGAAGGAAACAATTTCCTAGAAACTGAGTTATTCTTTTTGCATACATTGTACCTTGAGGGCAGGGTTTTCCCATGAGGTTTTCCCTCTTTCCTTTCTTTATTGCATTGTATATTTTGTATTTAGGTACCTAACATGGTTTAGTTGCTGGGACCCATTCTTTATTTTCACCATAGTGACGTTCAAGGGGGGTATTGGAGTTACTTCACACACACCTAGGATTTATTTTTCCTAAGGTTTTTCCTATGTTTATTAGTCATTATTCAGTATCCTATACTTTAGGAAGAATATTCCTCTAGGGAGAATGTTCTCTTCAGTTGTCACTTCAGTTTGATTAATTGAGTGGAGTCTGGATGCTATATTGAGATTATCACTATTCAACATTGGGATCATCATCAAATAATGCACATTGTCCTTGGGATCGTCACCAGACTAGCGCATTAACCATGACTCCATGATATCCTCCTCACTTTAGTTTTTTTTAGTCAGTTAACTAAAAACTGTTAGAACAATTAACTCATCTAGGTGGGTGTTCACTCCCGTAACTTCCCAAGAGACTAGACTAGGTGGTAGTTTACTCCTGTAACTGTTGGTGTGTGTCCAGATCACTCTAGACCACCACTATGGCACATTGTCTTCTCCTCCATTGCACATTGGTTTATTTGTACAGAGTATATCATGTGTAAATTATCATTCATTCACTTTGTTAATGATAATTCTTCCATTCTTTCTCTCCTTCTTCTCTTTTATTCTATTTTCTTTGCAATCGTGTATGTCAATTCCCAGCTAGATCTATTATGCGTAGGTTCAACACATTTATAGGTTCTAATGGGATTTCCTTGCTCTATTATTTATAATCTCCAAGTATCTTCCTCAAGGGGTTACCTTCTAACGAACTTTACCCAACTTCCTTCTCTTAGGGCTAACCCACTTCTAACCACTTGTCCACTTATAAACACTTTATCCACAAACAGTAAAATCATCAATTCTAGTTGTAACTAATTTATTATCTAATTAATTTCGTTTGCAACCACTTTGAATTATCCATAAATAGTAAACTCACCACTTCTTGTTACAACCACTTTATTATTTAAATAATTTCTCTTTGCAACCGCTTTGACTACGTTATTATTTAAATAATTTCTCTTTACTCACAACTTCTTGTTGCAACTAACTTTTCTATAATTAGTCAATTCATAACTTATTTTCCCTTAACTAACTTCTTGTTGCAACCACTTTATTATTTAATTTATTTCTTGGTCAACCATTTGAATATTCAATCTTCTCATCAGAACTACTTTACCATAATTACCAAACTCACAACTTTTGGTTGCAACTAATTTATTTTGAATTAGTTTCTTAATGCAACAACTATACCCATGATTAACTCATAGTTACCATCAATTTGACTAGTACACTTATTCTAGGATCTTCTAGAATAATTGACTTATTTGACATTCGGGGGGCGTCTAGATAACTCATGAGGGTTCTCCAACTTCACATGGCCATAACTCTCTAACCGTGAGGCATCATGTGATGTTCCACATATCACCGAAAATTGCATGACATGTACTATCCATCTAGAATAGTCTTACATACATTTTCACTGATCATCATTCATTTATACCTCAATAAAACGCAGGTCCCTTACCCATACCTTTTCGCTACCAGATTTCACTACCGGACTTGTCCAAGGGTTGAAATCAATCTCTACGGGTCGAAATCAATCTAAAATATCACTCTCCAAGGGTTGACATAAATGACAACCAACAATCCAAAACAACTTTCCATCAACCTAAGCTAATCATCTGACAATAAACGTAAGCCTTCCCTTGTAAAATATGAAGTTGTCGAATATTGCGCGAGGGAGAAAATTGAAGTATTGTCTCAACCTTCATATGGTCCACCATGATCCCATGCTCAGAAAATATGAATCCCAAAAGGAAGTTAAACATAACAAAAAATATGCATTTGCGAGGGTTCAACCAAATGAAATAATAGCAACATCTTTCAAATACTAGTCGAAGGTGAGTCAGATGATCAACCCTCTTACAAGAGTGAGCAACCATATCATCTAGATAGGATTCAACTATATGTTTAAGGTCTTGAAATGTGAAGGTCATGGCATGTTGAAAATTTTCTCTAATGTTATTAAGGCCAAAAGACATTTTTCGGTATGAAAATGTACCCCAAGGACAAATGAACGATGTCTTATGTTGATCCTTGGGTTTAATTTGAATTTTATTATAGCCTGGAAGTCCATCCATAAAACAAAATACCTTGCTTCTCGCACACTCATCAATAATATGATCAATAAAGGGAGTGGGAAAGTTATCTTTAGGACAAGCTTTATTCAGGTCCCTAAAATCCATACATAAACGAAAAATTGCTTGCTTCTTATCTACGAGAATGGGATTGGATACCCATTCGATCAAGGGAACTGGGTAGATGAAGCCAACGTTAAGCAACTCCTCCACCTCTTCCTTAATAGCATGGGCCTTCCTAGTATTTACAACCCTAAGTCATTTTCGAATGGGCTTGGCATTCATATAAGTTTTAATTTCATGTTCGAAAATATTGGGGTCAATCCCTATAATATCTTCATACGAACAAGAAAATACATCTTGGAATTCCTTAAAGAGATTGATGTAAATGTGAATTTCTTTAGGAAAAAAATCTGCACTGATATATGCGTTTTCGATTTTACCAGAGGTTCAAGAGATGTCGATCATGATGGTAGGGGAAATATTCACCATGTTTCCTTCAACATATATACCATGCGTATCTAACATAACTAAAGTGTGACTAACCATCTCACTTAGGGTGTACCTAAACTCATCCTCTTTAATCCTCTGAAGCTCTGGGAGAAAATATGATCTATGATGAAGTTTATCCCAAGGCCTATCAGGACCAGACATGGCCTCTAAGATTGCTTCACATGAGGGAAAAGTATTGTCGAGGAATTCATGTGAACTAGATGAGTGTGCAACCCATATGGTATCTAAGACAGGATCCATCTCTTCCATCTGCGAGGAGGAAGGATATAGGTCGGTATTAAATTCTTGTATAACCTAATATGTAATCTCTACAACAGACAACATCATAGCCATCCCTATGTGTGAATTCCCTTCATACGACTTATCCGAAGAAGGTAGGGTCCATGGGTCATTAAAATATGAAGTAAAGAATGGAACAAACATCAATGATGATGAAGAATCATTGGAGATGGAATTAATGTACAAGATTGGTGTCGAGAAACCAAAAGCTTCCATCAAGGAGGAATACATTCCGACACCAACCTTCTCAATTTATTTTTGAGAATTATCGATAACGGGGACCAAATTTCCCACCAATGCAGTTGAACTAGGGTGCGCTAAAGACAATTGGTCAATCGTCACAATCTTCCCTTCGTGAGGAAAGAATAAAACACGGAATACCGATGACAAAATGGTTATCATATTGTAAATCCAATTACACCTGAGTAAAATATTGTAGTTGAGGGGTGCATCCACCACCTTGACCTCGACCTCCATAGTCTTTCCACCTAATTGTACTGGGAAAGTGGGAAGGATACCATGGGGTTTTAAAGAACTTGGAACTGCAATTAACATGGTCGTGAATTGATAAAGTGGTGGCGATCCAATGGATTTCTAACAAGATAGAGAAATCATGGATGTTCAAACACCTTCATCAATGAAAATACATTTTATGTTAATATTCATACTCTCCACATGGATTTGAAAGGCCACATGGTAAGGTAAGAGAGGCTTGAAATCCATAACATCGAACTTGATATATTTTGAGCCATGGGGTATATATCTCCCAATGTAAATAGAAAGGAATTCCTCTATGTTGGACACATATCGATCGCCTCCAAAGATGACATCGTGCACAATGTTTGGCCCAAATCCTTGATAATCGAGTAATTTTGGGTAGCTCTAGCATTAGGATTGTGATAAGATCACTTAAAGAATCCTTTAAAAATGCAAGGTGGAGGTTCAGTCTTATCGATCTGCAAAGGTTTTTTGTAGGAGGAGGCTCTGGACCTAAAACTGGTTGTGAAGAACCATAATCGTGAATCCTAATGGCTACACTAATCTCAGATCATACCATATTGATGCATTGATTCCCACCATCATGTGAAAATGGATTTTGACTTTCACTCGATGGATTTCTAGTGTTGGAGGCTCCCGAGGTCACATTTTGATTATGTGGAAACAGGTTACTAAACACAGAAGGTTGTTGTGTTATGAGCCTCAAGGCTATCTCAATTTTTGGGTACAATTGGGTAAGGTGATCATCTTTACAAAGTTTACATGGAAACTTTACCTTCCTCTTTTCTTTCTTTCCCTCACCAACATTAGTATTAGATTTATCCTTATTTTGGTTTTCCTTTCTTTTATGATTATTGTTATTCTTCCTACCCTAATGATTATTGTTATGATATTTCTTCTAGTTCCCTCTGGGTTGTCTATTCCCTTTTGGGTTCATCGACTGTACGTAATGTACATTCACCAACTGGGTGGGTGAGGATGAATTTATAGCTTGTCCTACTATAGAATCGTTAAGAGATAAATATTTTAGTTGGTTCATCACTTGGTCTATAGACTTGGCACTTGAAGAGCCTATGTTTCCATTGGCATGATGCCTAGGATTGTTTCTAGGATCATAATTCGACCGCGGTGCATCATGAATAATTTCATAAAGCATCCCAGATTGAGCATATATAAGATCCAGCTACTAGGATTTAAATATGGCCTCTTCCTAAAATGTTACTTTGAATGTAGAAGCATCCTTTAAAATGTAAGGAAATAGGGACTTGAGTAACCATTCCAACAAAAACTCTAGCAGAATGTAATATTTAATCAACCTCTTCCTTCTATGCCAATCTTGAGTATGATCTGATATGTGGGTGTCTTTATCTTGATGAAAAGCCGATAAAGTTTCTATGTCGTCATCGTAACGAACCGACAATTGGAAGTGGTTGAAAAAAACCAAGACCATCTCATTGAATGTTTAGTAAGTTCCCCCAGGTAACTCGATATACCGTTTCGCGTCAACCCCCATAAGGGTGCATTGAAATAGTCTCAAATGAATAGAATATTCATTGAGTTAGACGAGCACCATAGGTGAAAAGTAGTCACATGATCACTTGGGTCCTCACTACTCTTTCCCTCAAACTTTGGAATGTCAGAGGGAAGCTTGGTAGGAATGGGGATCCATGATGGATCATGATGCACTAGGTCATTCATCAATTTTGAGAAGTCTGGAAGATTTAACATGGTCAGAAATGGGAATCGTGGCTACAGTGTCTAAGACCATGCTCCCGGGAAAGACTGGTTTTGAGAGATTGCAGGCCAAGTATGGTTTCGGTATACACCATGGCCTTTTCTAGTAGGATAGTATCCTCCTCCCAACTAATTCATAAAATTTTGTAAGGGCAACATCATCAAGGAAGATGCTTGCAAGAAGAAAACAACATGATATGGGTTAGTCATGTGAGGATATATGTTTCTCCCAGACGAAGGAACTCTATGCAGGGGGTTTCCCATACTATAAAATTGACTCCCCCTTGATGAAACACTAGAGGTTATAAGAAGTTTTTCCATGAGAAAAGTATTCGTAGGAACTGACATTGTGGAAGAAGGATGGATGAACGAAATATAAGAAGTAGAAGGACCACCCCTTTGAGCACTCCACCCTTGAAAATTATGGCTAGGATTGGGTCTGTATGAAGGAGGATTCCAACCTCCTATAGTGGGAGTTGGTTGAGGGATATGACCCCCACCAAATTAGAAAGGAGTGTAAGGAGGCGACGTGCACCCAGACCCAAAACCAGGATTCACAATAGATGTCAGAACGAAGGATGACAAATGTGAAATCATATATGGCATACCAAAATAGAAAGGATTGGAGGCCCAGGGCATTGAATGAATACTATGATTCAGGATACTGCTCAAGAATACAAAAGGATTCATCTGCATGGACTAAGCATAGACCATGGGGTGGGTAGCATTAAGTTAGGGAATCTCAAGAATCCAAACAATTGATGATGAGGGAGTCGAGGGGACTCCACTAATCATAGTGGAGGCTGGGGTCGAAGGGATTCCTGATACATTTATATCTGAATGATTATTCATGGTAGGATGGTGTGATCTTGAGCAGCGAAGATGTATGTACCATGTTTATTAACTCTACGCCTTTTAGGAGGCAGTTTCGGTAACAGAACAAATTGTGGTACTTGACTCAAAATATGATGACACTGACGGGGAGGTCGGTCTTGCTCCATGATGACTCATAACTCGCAATGAAAAAAAAAATCCTAATGCCATCTAATAAACAAAGAGAACACTTCTGAAAAAAACTAAATCCCAATGCACACAAACAGGATATGATGGCTAAAGGGACCTCTTGAGCTAAAGAAGGTATGCCTCTCCCAGGAGGGGATGAGATTCCTGAAAAATAGAGTGGAGTTAACAAAATCGGTTATAAGGAACCTCATGGGCTTCATATTGTAGTCAATCAGATTCCTGCGGAGAGAAAATTCTCCATAATTTTGTGTGTTTTTCGATCCCTATCTGACTAAGGGTACCTACATAATAACCCTTGCAAGCAACCTATGTGGATACCTAGTTCAAGCAACTAAAGTCACCACAATATAACCAACTCTTAGGTGAGTAGTCGTAGGTACGGTCCACCGTATGGGTAGGGTAGAAAATCCTAAAGTATCGAAAGCACCTCCTGATCACAAGGAGGTAAAGGCACTAGCAAAACCCTAGATATGAATAGAACCCCATACATATCTATGATTATAAGAAGGTATTAGATGTCTATCTCTGCAACCAGCTTCATGTAACCCCGTACTTAACTCCAATGTGAGTGGATCCTCCCGAGGACACCAATTATACAATGGGTTTCACCACTCCCTGGTCAGACACATGCGTTGAGTTTTATAGCCTTATATAATTTTACTTAGAAAATCCTATTCCAAGGCCCTAGGTCCTACACTTGTTTGTGTATCGTGAAAAATAAAATCGTTTCTAATCAATTTTAATTTTTCAGTGTTAATTTTAGTGGATTTTGCTTGCTCAAGAGGTGAGATCGTGAAAATAATGGTGTTATGACTCAATGTATATAAAAAGGAAGAAAATGTAAAAACACTCCTAAGTACTAGTCTTGGTTTTCAAAGAAATGATATGCTTCTAAATGTTGTTCACRTGATGTAATCTCTTCAATTTCAATGAAGTGAAATCTTTCCTAGCATGCAAAAACTAATGTAATGGAGAAAAAAGCGCAAATTCTCTAAATAAAATGTAATTTTTTTTATTTTTTTTTGTATTTTCAATATAATGAAATGAAAATGTAGGAACTGAATAAACAACCTCTCAGGAATAACCTATTGCAAGCACTAGAAGACAAGCCAAGCAGAACACCAAGAAACAACTACCTAGACCATAATGCAAGCACAACAAATGAGAAAAATGACAAGAAAGGAGTTTTCCAAAAAAAATCAACTATGACACAACTTCCTATCACTCTACAACCACTCAACAGATAGGACACGGACCCAAGAAGTTTCAACAACCAACAAAACTCACCCAACAAACACCAAACCTAGACAAAAAGACTTATAAAATAGTGTACACGATTGTCTAGGGAACATAAGAGTATGTACGCACCCTAAACAAAGACAACACACGTATGTAAGTGATTGTCAAAGGAAAAACCATGTATGCCAAGGAAGACACTTACTAGGAAAGGGTTAGCTGAAGAAAATCAGATACAAATAAAAATAGAGGATGTCAACCAATAGGCGGCAGAGAAACTTAGGAAAATAGAGATCAATAAAGGAGAAAAAACACTAAATACCCCAAAAGGGAGATCCTCCCCAGTGGAGCCACCAATTTTTTTACGACGAAAATATCTCTATGGCTAGGGGTAAACCACTATAAATGGAAAGACACCCAGAAAAAAAATCTAGTCTCAAGTATTCTAGATAAATTGAAATGATAACAAAAGGAAGGTTATAATCCTACCTCGTCGAGACATCCAAATAAGACCATGGTTGATCCTAGGATCCAATGCTTTGTACTTGCAACTTGTCCTAAACATCCAAGATATACAAGCATATGAAAATTGTATAAAAATCTATCATATAAACTAGCATAATCCACTAACATGTATAAAAAATATTCCCATGGAAAGTAATACAAATATTTGCAACATATAATTAGACGAGAAAAGAGTATTTCTATTAATGTAACCAGCAAAAGCACATACATGACAAAATTTTGTATAAACACATATCAGAACCAGGAAACTAAGTCCCTCCACATGTGCCTTCACAACTTCAATCCTCCACCAAGAAAAGATCAAAAGTAGTAGGAGTAATTGAGTTTCTCCTTCTCAATATAGGAAGAGCTTGGGGGTTGAACATAAAATAAGTTCAAACTTTCAAGGACAAAGGGATACATAATCAATATGAGGTTAAATTTCTCCAGAGTGTCTTTTCTCTCAATTGATGTATTATCCAAGTCTTGTATATGGCTCAATTTATATCCTTCAAATGGACTTGAAGGGTTGAGTTAGAGCGTTTCTAGTATATGGAAGTTCAAGGATCATGGATCTCGTGACTTGGCATGGAAACCCGACATATTTTTTAATTTTTGAGCACAAAACCTAATGTATGTGGTCTATAATGGAGCATCCTACATATACATGAGTTGTCTAACTGTGGCCCATGTATATGTACAAAATTTTGAATTTTTGACTCTGGAATGAGAAAAATGGGGAATTTGAGTCTATAGAGGGAAAGGGAAGGCCATCAAAGAAAGATGCATGGAGTGTGGAAAAAATTGCTATAACACTACTTGCCATCTACAACAAACTTTCAAGTAACAAAACAATAAATCAAGGGCACCAATTCCATTCCCTTTAAACTCCCATGGATACGAATAGGTGAGTGATTAAATGGATCAAAGGGGTTGTTCTCATTCCTTGATCCATTTTATAGTATTGAACTATCTATACATTCCTTGTTTACAAAGTATCTTTACCCCAAACTACCTCATCACTTTTGTGACATTCTTAAGTTGGAAATGAACAGGTTCAAACCCCACAGACCCTAGGAGCATGGAGGTCACTCATTGGAAAACCTCCATGTATGATGAACTCGGTCTTGGACCCACTCCCTCTTCAATGAAAGTAATATTCTACAATCTAGATAAGGGATTTATCTGGGGACCATATCAATCTCAAATTCATCCTCATTGTGAATGAGCCAATATTTATGATCAGAACCGGCGATCAAGTCACACATAAAAGTATATTGGGCCTTATAACTCTTTCTATGAATGATACGCTTATAACCATTGAGAAAAAGGTTTTGTTTTTTTAATAATTTTGATTTATGGAAAATTCTAATTGATGGCATGGTGAGGTCCCATGGTTTGTAGATATAATGTAATTTTCTTAGAATACCTATAAAATCCTAATAAAAATTCATCCTCAGTCATATTACCTAAATTCACCCTACTAATGCCTTACCACCATGCTTCACTCATATGGGATCAATATATAAGGGACTCTTCTAGAATATCACTCCTTTACATTAAAATTCAAAATTTTCAAGATACTAACTATGTTAATGTTTTCTATTTATGACATGGGAGGATTATAAGAACAACTATGGCCACTTACTAGAGGAGGAGTGGAAAAGGAAAAATTACATAAATCACTTAAAACATGGAGGAGGAATCAAGAACTAGTGTCCCAGGTCCCATCCATCATGAAACTCACTGCATTGTTGATAAATATGTGTCTTACTATTGGGGGAAATATACTATATGTTTCAAAGTGATTCCTACGTTGATTTACTAGAGGGTGACAAAGACTTAGGAATGTACCAAATGATCAGGTGTTCCAAGATTCACAATATATCTTCTCATGTAGTTGTATTCCCATGCACTAAATCAATCTCCTAGATTATTTGACATATTTATGTTGATAACAAACTTATAAAGGATTCACATCAGAAATATATCTCTTCTTTAAGTCCATAACATCTTTGATCATGGGAAAAAATTCCCAATGAAGAAATTGAACTAATAGAATATTGGATGGTTCATTTCCCCTTGAATGTAAGGGGTGTTATGAAGCACTGGTGGATCCCAGATAAACATTTCAAGACTAAATAATCTGATGCTTACCCCAACAAGATGTCAAGGACCCCATACAAATATGTAGCAACTATGTTCTATGAATTCTATGGAGAAGTTGATTCCAAGAGTTTCAAGGTACAATGGGTTCCTCTGATACACTCTATCATGATAATAGGAGACATATTCAACTGGGTAGAAATTGTCTTTATTATCTTGGAAGAAACAATGTGAGATGCAAAGAACATACTCCCAGGAAAACATCCAAATTTATGCATGTCCTCTTATTTATCAGATGTAGTATGTATGGTACATGCCTTTGGTATGTTTTATAATTTCCATTGCAAATATAAAAAAATTCATCTTTAATTTAAAGGAATATTCTTAAAGGGCGTATTATATGAGTGATTCAAAATAGTTTGGAAATTTTTGTTGTTGTGGATTTTGGCTAATTTTTGTTTATTATGTTAATAGGCATCCCTATATTGGAAATGGGGTTCCATAATGTTTTTTTTTTTTATAATAAATATTACATGGATGGATAAAATTTAATAAACTCTGAACATTCTTGGTCATTGTAAAAAAAAAGGGCAGGATTCACTTTATTTGGAAATGAGCATGTTATGGTATAACAAGTTCTTTCCACACGTTGATTAATTATCAAGTGGTTTGGCCATGTTCTCTTCCTTTGGAAATGGGCATGTTATGGTATAACAAGTTATTTCGACATGTTGATTAATTATCAAGTGGTTTGGCGACATTCTGAGCATATTGTGTCCTTCCAGCCAACTCCTTCGGTCCACCTCTAAGTCATTTCTCCTCCTAGTCAATTTAGGTTATGCATCATTTTTCTATATCCAGACAGTCTATGTAACCCAAGCCATTTTATAGGCACCTGAAAATCGAGACCCAGGGAATCCATTTCAAGCGATAAGAGAGAATATATTTGGTTTCATTTACACCTTTGTGAATCATTCCCCCATTTCGTCTAACATATAATTTGTAAAATGTTATTTTGATCCTCTTGAATATTTTTTATTTCTATAGTTAATAAAGAAAAAGACTAAGACTATCTTAGCATGAGCACCTAAAGGGGCTATGATACCACAAGAGGGGAAAGGCCAAGGGTCTAAGAGGGGTTTATACCTAAAAAAATTTACCTTATACTACCTTGAACCATCATTCATTTCAAAATATGAGTTTCAAATTTAAGAGAGGTTAAGAGGAGTGCAGGAAAAAAATTCTTCATTCTAAGCCATCATTCTCTAAAAACTAGCAAGTTGTCTCCCCTCCATTCTTGAAACTAACAAAGAAGTTGAATTGGAATTTTCTTGCTATCATGCATGCATGGGAGATTTGAATAGGGAGAAGGAGGTTGTTGGAAATAGGGAGGAGGAGAGTTTTTAGAGAGTTATACAACAAAAAAAGAGAGCCAAGTATATGATAGAACAAACCATCCATGAAAGGAAGCTTTTAGGCTTAGAAAAAATGTCAAAAACCCAAGAGGATTTTGCATAAGCTTGAGATATTAGCTTGGACCTTTCCATGCACACATTGAATAGCACCAAAGGGAGTATTTTTTGAGGTATTGTGTAGTAGACAAGGAGACACTCCTTGTGTCGTGTGGGGTAGGTAATGTAGGTGTCTAAGAGGATCTCAACCCTCAAAAAGCTCAACAATAAAAATCACTTTGTTTGAACCTGTTAAGTTTGACATTCAAAGTTTTATTTTCCTACTTCTCCCTAGTGGTATCATAGTCCGACTAAGGGGTGATGTCCTACAGTTGAGTGGAAATTGCTTTCTCAAGTGGTTGTTTGGTCAACTTAATTTTAAATAGATAAGTTAATCCTAGTATTAATTGTGATATGTTGTTATTATGATGTGGTATTATGTCTTGAATGTTGAAAAAATGTGAATTCTACATGTTTACTATTTGGGGTAATGAATAATTCCTTCTATGTATGCCAAAAAATAATTACTATAATGGAAATTAGAAATCTATTACAATTTTAGTGTTGTATGATGGTTTAATAGTTGTGGAGTGTGTATATGGTTACTTGGTCTCTATACAGTATAATACACATGAGCCAATTCTTCTTATACTAACCTCACTGAGGAATATGTTCAAACAAATAGGCCAAAAAATCACATGAATCCAAAATAGATCCAATTGTAGGCTTATAATCACTATGTAGAGCACCCAAATGTCTTACGCATCTCAAATTCTCCAGAAAATTACTCACCACTACACACTGCAAGACATTATTCCTCTGGTTAGACATGAGTTGATAGGAAATGATGAGAAGTCATGTGATTTATATTTACCAAATATTAAAAATGTTTCATGAAAAGAAGCGTTGTATTCTTATGGTAGGCTACTTGTTCATGGTGTTACAATCTCAACCAATATGTTACTACAAATTTGATAAATTGAAGGATCGAGAGAAACGGTAAATTTGGCATCTAGGATACAAGTCCAGGAAAATTTTCCATTCAAGTGTTTGGAAACGATGGAAAGTATTTCATATTAGAGCTTGGTATTAGTTGAATATGTTCAACAGTAAGCCATGGCTGCCAATATTGATGGAAACGAGACAAAGAAGAACTATGGATTTAATTTTGGCAAAGTTTAAGAAGGAGATATTGATGGTGTTGTCAAGGTTGCGGTTAAGAGAGGAAACCCACTAGAAGAACAAGGTATCTATGAATTCCAAGAAGAAATAAGGATTATTTATAATCTCAAGCATCTCATTTGGTCTCTCTTATTGGTTATTGTGAAGAAATTTGTGAGATGATTTTAGTTTATAATTACATGGCCAAGGGACCACTGCAAGGACACTTGTATGGTAACAACAATTTGACTCCTTTGTCATGGAAGAAAATATTAGATATATGTATTGGGGTTTCTCGAGGCCTTCATTGTAACACACTTGACACTTAAGTACCCTTTTAGGGATGTAGCATCGAAATTTTACTTTCCTTAATCATCTCAAATCCTATTCCCGAGACCTCCATCACATTCTGCTTGGCAAGAGCTTCCCAACAACTGCTACCATGCTCAAATCCGAGCTTTGGATTGCAAGTTATGGCCCTTCAAGGCTCTTCAACCCTTCATTGGTCAAAGGCCATGTGGCACCCACATGGCACCTTGTCACTCGACACTACACATCATCATATTATACAAGACTCTTCCCACCAGGATTCGACATTTGTCTAGCTCTTATGATCCACCTAAATCATAGACCAATCAATTATATGATTATAATCATGTGCATATTTCTTTAGTAATGAAACATGGAAAACATTATGTGCCTTCACAGTGGGAGGAAGTGATAGTATATGTGCTACATGTCCCACTCTATCCAAAATTTCAACAGGTCCAAAATAAAGATGTGCCATCTTGGCGCAACCTCCCATTCTAAAGGAACTCTTTCTCGACCTAACTTGAAGATACACATGATCCCCTTATTTGAACTCTCGAGGAGTCTTTTTTTTTGTCTTCATAGCTTTTCTATCTATCTTGAGCTATTTTCAGATTTTGTTTTATCCAAATTACTTGTTGTTCCATTTTCTTTAGCATATCAGGCCCAATTGTAATTATGTCTACTGGGTTATTCCAGCTGATTGGAATATTGCATTGTCTACCATAGAAGGCCTCAAAAGGGATCTTCTTGAATTACTCTTGATATCCATTGTTATAAGAAAACTCTACAGTGGCAGGTAGTCTTCCCACTTCTTGGGTTGATTCATTACATACATCTTTCACATATCTTATAACACTTAGTTCACCCTCTGTGTATGCTCATCGGTTTGAGGGTGATAGGTTGTACTAAATAGAAATTTAGTTTCAATACCAACAAGCAAAGATTTCCAAAAGTTTGAAGTAAATTGTGTATCTCTATCGGATATGATCTCGTTAGAAATGCCATGTAGTCTAAATATTTATTTCATGAAAACACTAGCAATATCTATTTCCTTGCAAGTTGATTTTGTGGGAATAAAGTGAGCAACCTTGCTCAGTTTTTCCACGACTACCATGATGGCGTCATTTTGTTTGGTTGATTTTTGTAACGCTGTGATGAAATCCATGGATATGGTTTCCCATTTCCATTATGGGATTGGTAGGGGATAAAACAACCTTGTTGGATGTCGGTGCTCTACCTTAACTTGTTGACATTCTAGACATTTAGCTAAGTAACCAGCTATGTCATTTTTCAGTCCAGGCCAATAATATAGTTTCCTAGTAGTTGTGATCATTTTCTGATAACTAGGATGACCAGTTGATGGTCTTTTGTGTAGTTCATTCATTATGAATCTATTCAAGTCGTCACAGTTTGGAATATACAACCTAAATTTGTAAGTTAGTGGGCCATCATTCAACAATTTATAATCCTCATACTTCTACCCTGTCGGATCTTGATCTAATTATGATTTCACCGTATTGAAAAATGCATATGTTTCTTGTGCACTTTTGACTCTCTCCTTGATGTTTGTTTCATAGGTTTTTACATCTGTCAAGTGAATCATTTTCATGCTTCTTCTAAGGGCATCAACCACCCTATTTTTTTTTCCTTTGATATGTTTGATTTCAAGATCAAACTCACTAAGGAGAGCCATCCATATAGATTTTCTAGAATTTAGTTTTGGTTGATCAAACAAATATTTCAACCCACTATGGTTTGTCAGAAGCAAAAATATTCTACCTAGGAGGTAATTCCTCCACATTTTTAAGGCATGTACTATGGCATCCAGTTCCAAATCACGGGTCACATAATTGATTTCATGCTCATTCAATTTTTTGGATTCGTAGAAAATCACATGTTCTTCTTGCATAAGGACTCCTCTGAGCCCTTCCTTGTAGGCATATGTACACACAAGGACATCCGTGTTTGGGTTTGCAATCTACAGTATAGGCACATTGGTTAGAAGGTATTTCAGCTATTGGAATCTCTCTTCACATTTTGATGTCCAAATGAATTTAACTCCTTTTTTCTAAAGGGAGGTGATTGGGAAACCAATCTTGGAGAATCCATTTATGAAACTTCTATAGTATCCTGCTAGGCCCATAAAGGATTTGATATCAGATACATTATTTGGGTTAGGTCAATCCTTAATGGATTTGATCTTTTCAAGATCAATTGCCACTCCTTCTTCAGAAATAGCATGGCCTAAGTAATGGACTTGTTTTTGGAAAAAGTCACACTTACTAAACTTAGCATAGAGATGATGTTCTCTTAGCACTTGAAGCACCAACTTGATATGTTCTTCATTCTATTCGCTACTCTTAGAATATATTAGGATATCATCAATGAAAACCAACACAAATCTATCCAAGAACTTACTAAGTACATTATTCTTTAAGCACATAAAAGTGATTGGTGCATTGGTAATCCCAAATGGCACCACTACAAATTAATAGTGTCCATATCTTGTCCTAAAGGTTGTTTTGTGGATGTCTTCATACTTATTTTGGAATTGATGGTATCAAAACCTCAATTCAATCTTGGAGAAAATTGTAGCACCCCTTAACTGGTCAAACAAGTCATCAATCATTGGAAAGGGATACTTATTCTTAATGCTCATCTTATTGATTTTTTTGTAGTCTATGTACAACCTGAGTGTACCATCCTTATTTTTCATAAACAAGGCTGGTGCTCCCCATGGAGGATGAATGTAGTCATTGTCCAACATCTCCTTTAACTGTAGTTTGAGCTCAACTAGCTCTAGTGTATTCATTCTATAGGGTGTTTGAGAAACTGGTACCGCTCTTGGTACAAGTTCTATTGAAAAGTCAATATCTCTTCTCGGAGGTAGACCTAGTACCTCTTCTGTAAAAATATCTTTATATTCCCTTAATATGGGATAGTGCTATACTCTTGGTTTATTGTTCTCAACATAGTTCGTCACTTGTATTGCATATAAAGGACATCCTTTTCTGCAATACTTCTTCACATGAAGGGTTGATATTTGTCTCACTGAGATAGGGCTTTGAATTCCTTGTAGGGTTATTTTTCTCCCTTCTCCATCTTCACACTCCAAAGTTTTATTATAACAATCCAAATTGGTTTTATGGGAAGAAAACTAATCCATGCCAATCAATAGGTCACAATATCCTAAAGGGAGCATGTTTAGGGTTTCTCGGGTGGGTAATCCATTCATAATGAATTGGCATTCTGGTATGACCTATGTTACCTTTATTTTGGTTCCAATGGCTAGTTGTACCAGCCATGATTTGTCATGTTTTACTTGCTACAATTTACATTTATCAACATTTTGAGGGGAAAAATAACTCAGATTAGAACCAGGGTCAATTTAAATGGAAACTAGATGGTTGGCAATCATACCTTCCATCTCCACTACCAAATATTGGTCGTCAGCTTGTCTATTATCCAAGGCTGGAGAAATTGTTTACATGCTCCTAGCCACATCATTGATTGTGGTAGCCTCTTGGACGTTGTAGAAACTCCTATTGTTTTGTTTCCTATGTGGGCAGTCCCTCAACAAATGCTCTTCTCCACAACCCCAACATTTCAAGGGTTCTCTCTTTCTATTATCAGTCTTACCTGGGGCTACTCCAAATGGTTTATTACCACTCTGAGATGGGAAATTATGTTGATATACACTTTTAGTAGGAAGGCTTGTCTTAAAAAATTTCCCATGGTTCTTAAATCTTGAGGATTTAAACTCCTTGTTCTTGAATCCCGTATTAATTTTATTCTTTCAGTCCTCATGAGGTTCTGTCTTATTCTTGAATTTCTCATAGAAATATCTTGCCTTTCGGATGGTATCTTCTAAGGTCTTGGGTTCATCAAATTCAATTCTGTCCCGGAAGGACTAAGGAATTACACCGATAAATTATTGCATATTTACCTTTTCATCCTTTATATAGGGCTCATACCTTATCAACTCCAAAAATTTGTTGATATATTCATCTATTGTGAGTTGTCCTAACTTGAGTTCATAGAAATCCTTGGTCTTCCCATCAAAGTATTTTTCCAAAATATACTTCTTCTTGAAGTACTTCTCAAATTGTTTCTATGACAAGTCCTTCTTCTGGATTCCTTTCACATTTCTAAGGTCCTCCCACCAAATGGAGGCCTTTCCATTCAAGTTGAAAATGGTTATTCGAGACTTTAAGTTTTCAGAGTAGTCATGGACTCTGAAGTACTTTTCAGGCCGAGTAACCAAAATTTTTCTTCTTCCCCCTTTTTAATCTCTCCATAGAAATTGGGTGCTTTGGCTTTCTTAAACTCTCCAGGGTCATGGCTCTTGGAATGTTTCCTCTTCTTTCTTCTCTTCTAGGAATGTGAACTAGTTTTGCTCCTAGAAGATTCCTTGGAGTTGTCAAGTTCCTCACTAGAGGATTCTTCTGTGGAATGTCTCTTGGCCCCATGTTGGGCCTTCTTTGAGGTGCTCCTCCTTGCGTGGCCACTTTCAGAAATATGCTTTCATATATCAGGTGACAATTGGGTTTTCTTAGTACAATGTCTGTCCACGTGATTGGTTGTTGGTCCATGTTGTAGTTTCCTTTGTATATATAATAGGATTTGCAATAGGATTGCGTTAATTTCAGTTTGATTTCCATGTTCTTTTATCAACCTTTCATTGTTAGTATTACAACTCTGTAATTTTGCAATGAGGCTTCTTACAGTTTTAGCTAAATATGGAGGGGTTTCCTCTGCCCTCCTCTCATCAGATTCTTCTTCTCTATTGTGGGAGCTTTCCCCCAACTCATGGTGTGTCACCATCCTTTACGTTGTAGTTTTCCTTATGTCCAATGACTGCTTGGGTGCTGATAAACATTCTTTGTTAGCTAATTATATACCATTTTATAAACAACACATACAATTTACAAAGTGAAGTTAGTTTCTTTATTTGGAACAATAGCAGCACACAGTTCAAATTTTCAAAACATATAATAACAGTAGAAAGTTTCATTCCTTTATTTAGTAGAGGCTTAAATAAGCTTCTTATGAATGGGGTAAGATAGGGTGTTACCCTTAAAATTTCTCTAATAATTTTTTTATGCGAATCGGTCATGAGCCCAAGAAAGCCAATTATTGTTGCCCGCTCTGATACCAATCTGTAACACACCCGACCCCTAAGTACCATTTTAGGGATGGGGAATCAAAATTTCACTTTCCTTAATCATCTCAAATCCTCTTCCTGGTACCTCCATCACCTCTTGCTTGGAAAGAGCTTCCCAACGATTGCTACCATGCTCAAATATGACCTCTGGATTGCAAGTTATGGCCCTTCAAGCCTTCATTGTTCAAAGGCCACATGGCACCCACGTGGCTCCCTGTCACTCAACACTACACATCATCATAGTATAAAAGAATCTTCCCAGCCGAAGTCAACATTTTTCTAGCTCCTATAGGTCCACTAGGTTAATTATTAATTAGCACTTAAGCCTTCAAACTTTGGCGAAATTCCTTCTCATGTACTTAGGAACCCAAATATATTGATTTTTGGAGTCCCAGAGAGGGTCCCTTTCCATTCAATTAATTATATTTAAATGGTTCGACAGCCTGCGGGAGAAGGAAAGTAAAATATCAGGCTTCGACCCGTTTCGACTCATCCAAACACAACACTCTGATCCTATCGAGTTCTAAATTCCTAGACTCTCGAAGGTTCCACACTTACCCATGGCGATGCATTAAACGTAGAGGTAAGGACCGGTAGGTCCGGGCCTTTGGCCAAATTAACCCCAACATTCTAGCCTCCCAATTTTCCCAAAGTCTTGAACTCCCGGAGTCCCCAGTACTCCACCATCTTTTGTACAAGCTAGCATGCGCCAGGGGGATGACACGTGGCAAAGGGAAAAGATGACACATGGCCCCATAAATGGGTGACACATGTCATTCTCTAATTGGTACATAAGACCTATAAAAATCACGAATCAAGGAAACACATGGCATGCCAAATATGGGTCCATGTCACCCTAGGTGATGTCAGTGTGCCACATCACTACGGATCGATAGCCATTGGGAGTCTCTAGCTTCTCCTACCTGCAAAATCTCCTGGAGCTACAAAATCTGAACTCCTACCAAAAGTCTCCCATTACCCCTTGTATCCCACGGTTGAGATGGGTCCACATAGATCCATAGATCTATGGCCTCTGTTTCTTCGCAACTTTGGCGTTCAAGGAATCCATTGTGTAACTTCCTCTTTTCTCCCGGAGTAGTCAGCGTTGGGCTGACCATGATCTGGATTCGATGGACAAGAGGGATCCCGAAGCATCCTCATATCGAAAGTTCCCATTACTTCGTGACTTCGATGTTTGGGGATTCTACCTGCTTAACACTTCCTTTCTCCTGGAGTGGTCAACGTCGAACTGACTGCAGCATAGATCCAATGGTCACGAAAGATCTCAAAGTTTCCCCAGTTCTACGACTCTCATCACTTCACGATCGATAAGTGGGTCAGGGTTTAGTGGTGGGACAAATCCCATGGTCACAGTTAAGGGAACCATCAGGTGTCGGTCACCCTCACTGGTAGTCATACCAGCAGGTTTCCTTTAGTTGGTTTCGATGGTTGTAAATTCATAGCATCCCAAAGCTCTGAACTCCCATAGTTTTGAAGCCAAAATAGTCTTAGCTCCTTTCGGACCTAGAAAAGGGTTCCAAGGTCCTTATCATATGGAAGTGTATCGAGCTCCAGAGGATAGACTCGTAGTTCTTAGAAAATATTTTGTTAAGGCCATGGGCATGAGCATGTGGTCTCTTATGAGACTGGTTTGAAGGGAGTACCTCCCATTCACAGGACGTAAGTCCTAAAACAGGTAAAAGTATTTGTCGATCAATGCAGAAACCATAAACTTATTCCTAAAGTATTTTGAAGACCCGTGTCTAATGGTCCTCCTGTTGCTAAGTGGGGAAAACATAAACCATGCAAATAAAAGGGGCTCATAGAAAAACAGTAAAATTTTCTAATGATTAATCAAACAATGTAAATTTAATTATAGACACAGACATTCAACTATCATTTTGATTATAGTACACAGAGTATAAGAATACTTATCAAAAAACACGATAGTGAAGAAACTACTGAGAAGGGTGCCCGTATACACCCAACCGTAGGCTCAAAAACTCCTAATTGGATTTACTATTGGTCAACCCCTATCTAGATCATGATTCCTTGAGAGAGATCCTTCATACTTGTTCAGCCACAATTAGGGACAGAGGCCACTCTCCTCCTCCCACAAGAACTCAGAAATTGATTTTTTTTTCACCAAGCAAGGGGGCCTGCAATGAGTGCCTCCTTAGTCACTCGTCTTCCTGTAACACCGTTTATCAACTTGGATCGAAAATGCTTCCAAAAACTTCTTGCGCCCAGATCGATCTTGTTTTTCAGTTCTCTTCAGAACCCAAAAGTTGAACATGGTCTTCTCCTTCAGGAAGAATGGTCTCTCGACTTGTATCCTTCACCATCCCCTCTGCCCATGAATTTCCTTATTTTCTTGCCTTCCTCAGCACAATTGCATGGGGTATGAATCCCAAGTTCGTGGTCATGTTAGGAACTCTTTCAGATGGGTATTATGCCCATCTCCTCATTAGCTCTTGAGGAGGGATTCCCAACTACCATCCTGACTGGTAATTTATTTATGGGTCAGAGGACTATTATGGGTCTAAGTAATTTAAATCCAGTAAGGTACTAGTCTAGTGGGGGTCATCTCAACCATTTTTGGTACCCCTCGCCATCTCTCACATAGCATCATGATCTATCTTGGCAAACCCCCTTCAACAATTGTGCAATACTTTTCGTTTTATTTGGTAACAGAAAATACAAATATATGTGCATTACCCTTTTTATAATAAAAAGGTTCATCAATTCCAATGTCCACACATATTGAGTCTGCCCATAGTCTATAGGCAAGTTATAGTTTCATTTACAAGTTGGGGGAAACAAGGGGTATTACATTCATTATCTTCACAAAGGGGATACTCAGACCATCATATATCTGAATGTCAACATTCTTCTATATTTGAAGTGATAGAAATGAATGGCATCCAATACGGGTTTCAGAGCAAAGGGATTAAAAATGATATTTGTGTACAATCATTACACATGTCTTCCAATTTCTAATTTTTAGTATTGAGTTGCACATTTTGTTAATTGTCAAATTGACACTATGAAATTGGTTGCTAAAATAATAGTGATTTTAAGTTAATCCTCAATTGTTGAAAATAGTTTGTATCCTATTTTATTAATAACCTAATACAATACATTTTTTATTTTTTTTTGAAAATGCTAATCTAGAAATGTGCAAATGGTCCTTCATCAATTGTCAACTACCATTTGTCCTTATTAGCTGGGACTTTCTTCAACAACGACCACCAACAACAACTTTTAAAAAATGTGGGGGTGCCTTAACTTTCTCTGGGCACATAGGAAAAAACTTTGGATCCACAATCTAATGCAAGGATTACCACAAAAATGCCATTAATACTTCATAGAGGTCGGTTCATATATTGTATTTGTAACCCCCACCAATCTATAAAAAAATCTCATTAAATTTTGTTTTTCTTACGAGCTTATTTTCATTAAAAATATCATTTCTTACCAGCTTCTTTTGATGTGGAAAGAGTCATTACATCACATCATCTTCAATTTGATCAACTATTAAAGATGGATTTCAAATTCCTAATTTGATAAATTGGATCTTTTGAATATAGCTTTAAATATTGGATAATATTATTTCTCAATATGGAACATCAAATTCAAAGCTATTGGTAATTACATTTTCAATTGTTTTGTAGAAGTCATATATTTTTCACCTTTTCAATTGTTTTGTAGAAGTCAAATATTTTTCCTTTTCAATTTCAATTGTTTTGTAGAAGGCAAATATTTTTCCATAACAATAAAATTAGACCTCATTCACTTTTTTAATACTAGTGAACATTAGTTAGAGTTATGTTTTATTAAATCAAAAAATAACCCAATCTATATGAATAATTTCATGTTTTGTTTTCTTCCTAGTAAAATACAAAAATTAGATATTAAATTTGGAAGAAAACAGTAAACCAAATATAAAAAATAGTACAAAGAAGGATTGGATCCAAAATTGGCACAGGATACTAGAAAACAACCATCCTAAATTGAAAACATATACCATGTGAAGTTGAGAGGATTGAAGAAAGTTTTATTTGTTGCGAACACTTTATGCTTTATCCTTTCCTTCTTATTTTGAGTACTTTCTTGACACCTAATTGATTTCATGTTATATCTATTCAAATGTTATTTTTGATGAGATTGAACAAGATGATTTCTTTATATCACAATTACATATAAGAACATTTTACACAAATTTAATATAGTAATTATTGTTTAAATATTGTAATTGACATTTCCAATATAAAATTTAGACATTAGAACTTATTATGATGCTTTAATGAAAAAAATATATTGCACAATTTCTTTGTGAAGACCCAAGATGTCTCATATCATTATGAATGGCTTCAAGCCCTAGGTACTTCCAAAATTTAATAATGAGTTCTAGTACCAGTGGTTCGCTTAACTCTAGACTTCGACTCAACCCAAGAGATGATTCGAGTGGATCTAGTAAAATTTATTTATGATTAGGATCAATTGTTTAGTATTACTTTGTATGCTTAACTTATATGCTAAATTTTTAAGAACTTTGTATTCATGGTTGAATACGACGTACATAATTATTTTTCCATTAAGTGTAATTAGATTTCAGAGTTTTCAATGAAGAAACCAGAGTTTCCAGTGAAGAAATTAGTTGTATTATTTAGTTTCGTAAGTACTCGAGTATTATATTATCTCTAAACACTTTCACTACATTCCGTTGGTTGGTAGTACAGGCTTCTTTGTTGGGTAGTGGTGGCTTTCTTCATTTCATACAAAGAAAAAATGTAAAGGTGTGGATGTCAAAGTTTATATTTAATAATAGTTTAATGTTTTTGGAATTACATATAAATTTAATCTAATTTTTTTTTTTAATTTTAAGAATTTAAGTAAAAAATCTTATTAAATTTAAATTTTGAATTTTATGAAAACAATAAAAATATTTAAATATTTAAATTTGTAAATTTTCAAGTTTAAATATAATGTAATTTTTAGAATTTTAATATATATAAAATTTAAAAATTATATTATAATTAAATTATTTTAGCTTGTTAATTTTTTATTATTATTTGAAGAAACTAATATACTCATAAAAATGAATTTTATGAAAATAATAAAAATATCTAAATATTTAAATTTATAGATTTTTAAATTTTATGAAAATAATAAAAATATCTAAATATTTAAATTTATAGATTTTCAAGCTTCATTGATGATGATGATTAATGTTCACTAAGACCTAATTGATCTATCATACTTGTGATTCTTTAGAATTTTGTTTATGTACTAGAAAAGCATTAAGATAAGCTTTCCAAAATCACCATACTTTTGTTGAGTTAAGAAATTAGGGAGGTTGATTGTGTAATCAATATTTTGAAAATGGTCACACTACCAACCTCCCTAATTTTTAGAATTCGAGATGTATAAAGTTAAAAAATTATATTATAAATAAATTATTTTAACTTGTTTTTTTATTTTTATTTAAAGAAACTAATTCATACATATACCAAAAATTAAAAGAGATATCAAAACAAAATTTAAATGGATATTATAATTAATTGCATTATGATAAACTAAATACTTATTACAATTAATTTATATTAATATAGTGATTAAAAATTTAATATGTAAATGATGAGAATTGAATTTGAATGAAGAAGATAACAATTAATAAATTTATATGAAATATTTGTTAAAATTAAAATTAAAATTAAAATTAAAATTCAATTTATATAAAAACAAAATTTCTTATTTAATAGCTTCTAAACTAATACATAATTTTGTTTATATAAATTTTGTATTTGATGATAAAGATATACTATTTCAATTCACTATCTCATTAGTATAACATTCATGTAAATTTTAAATATTTAAAAAACTTAAATTAAAATAAATATAAATTAATTTGTTTTATTTTATATATAGATAACAATGAATTAAATTTAAAATATTTAAAAAAATTAAATTAAAATAAATATAAACTGATTTGTTTTATTTTATATATAGACCTATGTAGATATTTATCTTAATTTATGGATGGATATTTATTTTAATATCAATTTATGAATGGTAGTTTGTTTTTTCACTTTAAATTATAAATCAATTTCTTTTTATTTTTACTTTACTTTACATATTTTACTGAATGCATTTTGATTCAATGATTTTGTGGATGTAACCACTTTAAAGTTGTAGCTAATAATATGTATGATGGTTAGGCAAAAAGGAAAATATGTACATAAATTCTTAATTTGATTGAAAGGTTTTTAAATTATATATATATATATATAAGTAATTCAACACTAATGCTTAACTAATCAAGTCATACATTTTTATTTTTTTTTCCTCATTATTTCACATATTTTATTGTGTACATTTTAGTTTTGTTATTTTATGAGTACAATCAATGGAGTGTTACATTGCATTATAACGATACAAAGAAACACCTGTGATTTTTTAAGAGGAAACACATGTTCTTAACCATTATGCCCACTCAAGATATATACATGATAATAGCACAAAGAATATCCTTCTGGCAAAGAGGTGGCAAATTGGACCTGACAGAAAGCTCAAAAATAACTGATAATCTCTTATAAACTCCATTTTAACTCACTTGCTAAACACAATGAAAGGGATATATNGATATATACATGATAATAGCACAAAGAATATCCTTCTGGCAAAGAGGTGGCAAATTGGACCTGACAGAAAGCTCAAAAATAACTGATAATCTCTTATAAACTCCATTTTAACTCACTTGCTAAACACAATGAAAGGGATATATATATAGCATGCATCTTTACAGCCGCATGGGTTGCCTGCAAAATCTGTTTTTCTTTCCATCATCCATAGTCCACAACAAAGATAAATGTTGGTAAATCCACAATATGTTTATATGACAAAAGTCCTTTCTCTTTTTTATTTTTTTAGCAGCATGATGTCCATAAGAACGGAAAGAAAGAAGCTGACAGATCATTTATTCTCAGGAGCTGATTTTTCCTACACAGATATCCTGATAGATTTAGATTAACAATTAGCATACACTTATAACAGTTGATACTGGTCTCCATCTATGCTGCATTTAGAAGATGGCAGATCTGCAGAGAGGGCAACTGTACCTTTGGTAATCTATCCATTTGTCAAGACATTCCATATGAAAAACATGCCCACATTTAGCAAGCCGGCGGATTCGATCAGCCGCTCGGAAATCAGTGAGACAAACAGCACATGTAATATCTTCCTGGCGATCTGCTCCAGAGCTGCCGTATTCAACGACCACCGGCAGAATCTCACGGATGGTCTGTAGATGGTTGTCAATGGGGGAGGAAGAAGAAGTATCAGTAGTGGTAGTTAAAGGAGTTATGGGCCAAAGGGTGAGAGAGCCTGGAGGATATTGATGAGCTTCTTCCAAAATCCCAGTTCTATGAAGAGGCATCAGAATCCAATTCAGCAAACGCCTGCCCAATTCGACTACAAAGACGAGGATGAGCAGCAACCTCGGGACGCTCGGCGCAGAGGACGCTGCATCGTCCCACGAGAAACGGAGAGCGAGTGCGTGCATCGTATCCTTTGGTGAAGAACGTCTGGGATAGTGGAGGCTTGGAGCTCGTTCTGCCAACTAGTTTTTAGGTTTTGAATGTATAGTAAGCTCTCGGAAACCTAAATTCGTGGAAAAATCGAATAATAATCTGTGGGATTATATCTTCAACTACCAATCATGAATCACGTGAATGGTTAGGTCAATGTACCTATCATGGAAGCGCTTAAAGGATATATTCATTCAACTTTACTAATTTTAAATTCGGGTATATATTTAGTGAACTTTTTCATCACAAAAAGTTTAAAAAGTAATTTTACTTTATTGACAAAAAAGTTGGAAAATTAATTATAATTTAATTTATAAAAATTAAGGGTATATATTCATTAAAAAGTTTTAAAAAGTAATTATACTTTTAAAAAAGTTGAAAAAATTATAAAAGTTAAAGGGTATATAATCATTCAATTTTTTCAGGATGACATGAAGTGTTAGGTGAATGTAGATATTATCAAAATGCTATTCCTAATTTTAAATTCAAGTTAAAAAGTATATTTTTTCAATTTTATTTTTAATTTTAAATTTAAGTTAAAAGATATATATTCATTTAATTTTTTTATAATAAAAATAAAAAATTAAAAAGTAATTAGATTTTAATTTATAAGATTGAAGGGTATATACTTTAGTAATTTTATTTTAATTTATAAAGATTATATATCCATTTAACTCTTTCATGATCAAAAGTTGAAAAATAATTATATTTTATTTTACATAAGTTTAAATATATATATTTATTTAAATTTTTCATAATACAAAATTTGAAAAAAAAATACATTTTAATTGATAAAAGTAAATTAAATATACACTTTTAAAAAACACTCTAAATAAAATATTGTATTTTCAATTACTTAAAATGTTAAAATTTAACAAATAACTAAATAGATAAGTTCAAATTTCAATAAAAAATAATAATAAGTATACTTTGTAATTTCAAATATAACATTTTGATTATATATATATATATATATATATATATATAATAATAATAATAATAAAAATTCAGGAATTTCAAAGTGTTAAAAATGACAATGCAAAACTTTAGACACAATTAGAAAATCAAGCGTTTTTGTGAACACCCATACAAGAGAGGATGAGCATACCCCAAGCCATGCTTAACCATCGTATTCATTTTAGATCTCATTAGAAAATAAGAAATTGTTATAGAACTTCAGGCCTTTGTTGAAGGGTGACAACTCTATCTAAATTACTCATCTCAAGACCTCTTCTTGCTTCTTGCTTTATAGGAAATTACTCATGTCAAGACCGCCAAGTATGTTATTTTTATTGAGGATATTTATTATTCACTTTGTCTCTCAAACCATGTGAAAATGCATGAAAGAGTGGGATATTAGAACATAATCCCTAATGCATAAGTTTGATGATAATAAAAGGGTGACACTTCTTGATAATTGAAAGGTGACACTTCTTGATAATTGAAGGGTGACACTTCTTGCTTTATAGGAAATTACTCATGTCAAGACCTCCAAGTATGTTATTTTTATTGAGGATATTTATTATTCACTTTGTCTCTCAAACCATGTGAAAAGGCATGAAAGAGTGGGATATTAGAACATAATCCCTAGTGCATAAGTTTGATGATAATAAAAGTTATGTTACCTTCTCGCTAGCTTTCTTAAGAATCCCACCTAGCTTCAAAAATGTTATTCCAAGCATTAATGATGAGGTAGGGGGGAAGATACTTATGGGGCTTTCTCAAAATATTTCCAAAGTATCATCACATCGAAATATTTGGTGATGTTATAAATTGAATGAATAGAACTAAAATTATCTTTGTTGTAATCTCAATTTTAGGTTTTGTGATGTTTACAAGGTCCATTTTGCCCAAGTTCAAATCTAAATTTAATTAAGAACATACAAATTAGAAAATTTCACCAAGCTTAATATAGTTTTTAATCTCAAACATAATCATTAAATAATTTTATGTGAAGAAAATACAAAAATGTGCATTATCTTTTTAATGAGCTTCACCAAACTTGTAAAAGATTGGTGGATTGTTGGTAAACTTACATTCAATTCTTAATTATGTGTTTTGTTTCCATTATCTATTGTATTAGTGGGGATGCCATGAATCACACACTAAATGGTTGAGAGCCTACCAATGTGTCGAAATAATAATCATAGTAAATACCAAATTTATAACCATGTCATGAATTTTAATAGGAAAACACGCCGCATTATGAATGCAATAAAATAACCATGAATCAACATGTTGGATGCTATTACATAGATGGAATAGACATGAAAAAAAAAAGATGACAAGATTTTTGTGGGTTTGCTCCTTGTCTATTATTTTCTCTTCAAAATTAACATTAAGCAACTCATTTGTAACTAAGCTTACTAATAAGTTTCCAATGTAATTACAATTTACATCCATAACCTATGGCTAATTATTTTGGTGTTTAATACAACTAAAAGAAGAGGCACATATAAAAAAAGAAATGGCATTATCGCGTCAGAGGTAAATATAACAAAGCAAATTGCATTACTGTGAGCACGGGTTTCAAAAACATGAAGTATGTAAACTAAATGCAAGGCCAATTCTCATATTGACAAGAATCAACAATGCTCATAAAAAATGAATTCAAGTGGGGATTCACAAATACAAGGTGTCTAAGCTTCTTTAGGAAACTTTCATTAAGTGACACATAAAATGGTGCATACACCAATATGGTGGTAGAATATTTGTCTAGGTGTGATCTATTTGATGGATTTAATGTTGTAGAAGGGACACCATATTAGGGGATAGATAAGAGCTAATTAGAATAGATAATATTTTAGTTTGTAAATGCCAAAAGCTAGTATTGTGTGATGAACCAATGCTCATTGACCAACCAAACATTAGAAGTGAGAACATTGATGGTTTATTGAAAAAAAACACTTTTTTTTTAAAGGTGTTTTTTGAGTTATCTTTATAAGAGAAGTCTGAATGATGTAAGATAGTCATCCGTTTAAAATTTATTAAATGTGTGTGTGTGTGTGTGTGTGTGTGTGTGTGTGTGTGTGTATTGTTGTACTAACTAAATGCATTATTTGATAAGATATTTTTATGTAGATAATTATTATCATATATTTAATATATTATTTAAGGGTATGTGCAAGCTAATGATGGTCTCTCATGATGTGTTAGTGGCAATGCAAACATGGAAAACCAACAATATGTTTAATTGGAGGGATTATCCAAGGTACTTTTACAATGAATTTGAATATGGTGTAAGAAGATGAAACATAGGAAATTGAATTATATTTCCGAATAAACAATTTTTATTCATATAAATTGTGAATAACTACCTGAAATTTGAATTTTTCTAAAAGTGGTATGTTATTTTTCCAGCAAAATATAAGGTATATGTTTTTTTTTGTGCACCTGTTGAGTACCTTAACGATGGAATTTCATTCAAAAAAATTGTGTAATTGTAGAGAACCCATTTTAGTAGTGCGGTGTATTTTTTGGAAATTTATAATTTTAATTTTATATTTTTTTTTAAATTATGAAAGGCAATATATCCTTGAAATTACAATGTCTTTTCTTCATGCTAAAAGGATCTTAACATGATCAAAATAATTTCTTTCTTTTATATTGTAGATATCAGTCTCCTCTAGTGTGAGATATAACTCATTTTAGAAATGGTTAAGCCAACAAAAAGTTATAGCAGAAATATGAGAGGTATGTATTCTAGGAGATATATGTCAAAACAAAAATAGATTAAAATTAGTATACATTATTAATTAGTTTATATATATATATATATGGAATTTGCACAACTGAATCTATCTATTTCTGTAGTTTCCTCAATAATTGAATTATGTATCATATAGAAAAATAATGTCAAAAACAGAGATATGGAGAGGTATTCATAAAAATGGAGGTTTTTATGTATTTGCAGACCGAACCACTAGGTTTGTCATCCTGACCCTAAATCCAATGAAACCAACTCAACAAACACGTATGCTAATATTGTCACTCTCACCCGAAAAAAATTTGAAATTCAAATAACATGCATGTGCTTTAGGAACGCGTGTGTGTTATTAGGAACAAGAATGCACTTGTGTTCCTTTTAACACAAAGTAAATATCTCTATCTATCTCCCCACTCTCCCTCCCTCCTTCCCTCCTTCTATATTCATCTCTTTCTCTCAAACCTCTCTCTCGCTATCCCTCGTTCACTCTCTCCCCCCCTCTCTCTCCATATCCCTCTCTCTCTTCCCCCTCTTCCCCTCTCTCCTTGTGTCCCTCTCCCCCCCATCTCTCCCCCATCGTTCCCCCCTAATATCTCTCTACCCCACTCACTCTCTTCGTCTTCTCTCCACATTCCTCCCTCTCCCACCCTCTCTCTCTCTCTCTCTTCCCATTTCTCCACCACACTCTCTCGCTTTATCTCCTACTTTCTCTTTCCTTCCCTCTATCTCTCACTTCCCCTCTCTTTCTCACCCTCTCTCTCTCTCTTTACCT
>ML776567.1:111483-140827 GCA_009831015.1 Picea engelmannii
TAAGAGGGGGGGGAGAGAGGGAGAGAGAGAGAGAAGAAGGTGGAGAGAAGAAAAAGAGAGTAACTGGGGTAGAGAGAGAGGGGGGAACGATGGGGTAGGGAGAGAGGGAAAGAAGGAGACAAGAAGCGAGGGGAAGAGATGGAAAAGAGAGAGGGAGATAGGGGGGATACAATGAGTGAGAGACAAACAGAGAGATATTTCATGTTAACATGAACGCGTGTGTGTGCCTATTCCTAATAACACATGCGTGTTCCTAAAGCGCGGGTGCGTTATTTTTATTTCAATGTTTTTTTAGGAACACGCGTATGTGGTTTGTTGAGTGGAAGTTCGAGGTTTGTCAAACCTATCACATCATGAATGCATACACGTTCCTAAAAATTTCCACCGGTTCCTTCTCACCTTATCGCCACTTTATGGTCCACCAACTTTGTGCACTCACCCTTAAATATAAATATACCTAAAAATGTCCACTTGTTCCTGCTCACCCTATCACCACTTTATAGTCCACCAAATTCGTGCACTCACCCTTATATATATAGTCAAAATTGTATTTTTATATACCCATATTTATATAAATGTGATTTTAGAGTTTTAAAGAGTTAAGTGAAATTACAAATAACCTAAATCCATTGGAAATAAGGCTACTCACATGCTTATACTACTTATTTTTCAGACAGTAATCTCTTTCTCTCATGCAATTATTAGATTTTAGCATCCTTATGGGCCACGCTTGGATGCACGAAAGCATGAACATCCTTTCATCCTCGGTGGAATTTTAGTCTCTTCCTTAAAATGAATAGAAAATCACGTTATGTCCCATTAGCGAGTCAGGCCTGCATGAAAGCACTAACATTCTTTCATGCTTGGTGGTATCTTAATCTCTCTACTAAATTCAAAATAAAACCAATCCTTATGTCTGTAGATACGATGGAAAAGTCATGTATGAAGTCTATTTCATAGCCACTCAGGTTGTTAGACGTTCTATTTTTTTTTAAGCTGATGACACATGCTTATAATGCTTAGTTTTTAGAAAGTATTCTCTTGTTCTCATGGAATTATTAGTTGCCATAAGATTTTAACATCCTTATGGGTCATGCCTACATGAACGAAAACATTAACATCCTTTCATTCTAGGATCATCTTTGGTGGAATTGTAATATCTCTGCATTGAAATAAAATCAGAGTCTATCCCAACAACACGCCTAGCCTACACTGAGGCACTAAGATCCTTTCATCCTCACTGGATTCTTATTTTATCTAATGAATTCAATAGTTCATCCATTTGTAGACATGATAGCAAAAAAGGGTAGGAATTTCAAAACTAGATAGCACATCAAATTTGACAACTCCGATGCCAATTTTAAGAGTTATAAGGAAGAATGTTGACACTTATGGAAACATTTCGACCTTATTTAACGAACAAATTACCTAATGAGAGGAAATTTGCTCATCAAATTCCATCATGTGGTGTATGAAGTATGTTGTGTTGCATAAACTGGTGTATGAATACATGGTGATGTTTCAAAAAATTGATGACACATGTGCACTATTGAATCAATCAAAATGTGTTATTCCACTATAACTTTCTTAGAAAAATATTTATCATCAAAGTTTGATACTTCAATAATTTGAACCAAATCCCAATTTGTCTTTACCAAAATGACTAGTGATATTCACCATGTTTGTTGGATAATATATAGTGTGATATCCAATTGACAAAAGAAGAGGGTACACTACCATTGATTGGTAGTGTATGGAATGGACACTTTTCACCTTACCGAAAGTCCCAACTTCAAAAATTTATAAACTTTAGAGCCAGTCAAAAAACAAAATATATATATTGTAATATACAATTGAGTCTTATTAATGATACATACATACCAAGTGCCTTTAATATTAAAATAATACCTTCAATATGCACTAAGCCATGCTTATACATATGTTCATCTTGGATTGATCCAATTAGGCTTAAATCCTCTTTTCATAACTGGTTTAAATTTAGTAACCTATGTTAGGTAGACACCATACATAACACATTTTGAAAACCGTTGAAGCTCCTTTATACAATGGCTATGTCTGATTCTCAGTATTCCCTAGATATGTTATTTTATTAACTGATCCATATATCCGGTCTTTTCTCCAAGCCTATGTCTAGCTATCCATCTTTAATATGTCTAATCAATCTCATGTCGTCCAACTCCATTTTACCATATGTTTAGTATTTGTCTCCACTACCACATGCTCTTCACCCACAACTTAGTCAACGTGCATTGCATGAAAGTGTGGTGTTCAACTTTGGTAATGTAACTCTTATTGTTCATGACTTCATAGAACTCTCTTATCCAAAAGAATGCAAGAGAATTATCTGAATATTTCTACCAAGTTGCGAGAAGTAATCCCAAGGAGACTACAATTATAGAAGTTTGATGGAAAATGTAATCATATCGTAGAAGTCAAATTCAATACATATAGATGAGCCAAGATCCCATATAAATAAGTCATCGACAGATATAGTAGAAGCTAACCCTAATAGAGCTTTGTGTCATAATGTGAGTCATGCAGATTGTAAATACTATGATTCATAAGGGAAAAAGTGAAAAAGAAAGATGAGGATGATGTTCTTGTTTTTTATATGAAGGTTATGAGACTTTCTATGAAATAAATAGAGATATTTTATGATTGAAGAAACGAATGAAAACTTGAAAGAACAAGTTTGTGTTATTGATAGTAAAATATAATTACTTCTGTAATACCCCTAGGTTGAACCCCAAATGTACATATGTTGTATAGGCTAGGATATTATAGTACATAGTACCTATGTGGCTATTAGGCTGGAGAGCCTGGATTGGAAAAAAGGCAAGAATGCCTATTATTGTAATTTGTAAACACTTAAATTTTAATAAAGCACATCACTATTGTCGACCTTCCACACAAAAGAGATGGGGAGCTAAAATCCACTAGGATAGGAAAGGGGGCTAAGCTTGATGGATTAATCCCAAAGGAATATTGTATTATTATTCCTAAAGTCTAAAGTATGGATATAACTTTAGGTTATCCTAAGTTCCTAGGGGAAGGGAACGAATTACAAGTGGAAAAAGGGAGTCCCTTAGCTTCCATGTGTCTTAAAGGACACATGCAAATATACATGTGGGGATATAGTGTAATTCACCATCTTCTATCTATTTTCATTCATGATTCCTACCATTTTTCACTCATCCATGCTACCATTGGAATTGGTATTTGATTATGTTGTTATTCGAAGATTCAGGTTATCAGGTTGTGGTCAAAGAAGCGGGTTGTCAGGCCTGTAGGACTTTCTCTCCAGGTCAAATATTTGTTGTGTGGAGGAAGACGGTTGTCAGGCCCGTGAGTATTCACTAGAAGTGAAATAACTTTTGGGAATTAATTCCCAAGGTGCCAAGAAGAAGCTACAAGGATTTGAGACTCCCTTTCCGACATGTTGCTAAATCCCTGGAAGGGAAGTGCGGCATATGAGTGATCGTTAAGTAGATAAGGGGAACACTTCCTGGGGAGGGACAACCATGTGGGGGATGAGGGACTGTAGGCTAGTTGCTAAAGGTTGAGTGGAAGCTACATGGCTCTAAGACTTCTTGTTCGCCCTGTTGTTGAAGCCCGAAAGAGAAGTGGGGAAGTCAAGGGACTATTGAGAAGAGAAAGGGAACACTTCCTGGGGTGGGAGAAGCATGTGGGGAATGAGAGACTGTAGGATGATTTCTAAGGTAGGAACATGAGTCTGAGAATTGTTGTTGTTTGTCAGACTTTAGACTGGCTTAGAACTTCCTTTCCCCGGGTAGAGTTTATCCCCAGCTCAGGGGCGACCCACTACTGCGATTATGAGCAGTGTGGTCTATCGCCAAGAGGAACGTGTAAGGTTTGCACGCAGTTGATGTTTAATTCACTGAAGATAAGTGTCTTTATGTGTTTTCACAAATGTTGTGTTATTAATTATGATGTTTTGTTATGGAATTTATATTGTCTATATGTGTGAATTATTATTGTTGTATGTTGTTATTATTCCTCTTAACTATGTTTATGTGAGGAACATATCAGTATATTTAACGATATCAGAGTGGTAAAAGAGAGAGTTTTGCGTGGCGTGGCCCAGGCTGGGTGGTTGGGTATGTTACAAATGATCAATTTTGTTGAGTTGTTAGTAACGAGTACTCTACAAAGAGGTATTAGAGCTCCATTTTTCAACACTGAGCCTGGATGGGCCAATTAGTGGAATGCAAAAGTGAAAATTACAAACTATGTCGACAAGTTGTTTGACAGAATGCTAGAAAAAGGATGTATGAAATTTGTTCGCTGAAATTCTCATATTAAGATTGAGATAAATTTCATGGGTAATGTGCATAATTGAGCCTCTTTAGATAAAAAAAAAATTGAACATAAGAAAATCGAAAAAAAATTGGGTATTTTTCATAGGATGACGTTAACATGACGTGGAGGCCACGTCTAAGCTGACATGATAGAAGAAATATGTGTGTTGCAACGGTGGTAGGTACATGCTGGACAATATTATAGTTGGCATGTGATGTGGAGCCATGTGACAAACCAACTTCCAGTCCCACGAAACTGCAGTAAGATCTTGGAAATTTATCAAAGTGTCAGTTCCACGAGACTGCAGTAAGAAGTGGAAAAATGGTTAAGCATTGAGACTTTTCAGACGAACTTACGAAAGGAAGGTTACATTATTATGAATCTGCGAGTCAGTGAAGAAGTGGGAAAATGGTTAAGTGTTGAGACTTTTCGGATGGACTTATGAAAGAAGGTTACAAGTTTATAAGTTCATGAGTTTGTTAGTCCACAAAGGAAAACAAAGATAAGTGTCGGTAGCAGGTTCCTAGAAGGTATGAATATAACCTATGAGTCTGCAACCCACAAGCCCATGAATATAATAAGGAATCTAAGTATAAGTGCAAAGTGAGTGCAGCGGAACTAAGGGGTGAAAATTAAAGAACATGAAAGGTCGAAATGAAGAAGAGATATGACTTTGATTTGTGATGAATCCATTAAGATAGATCAACTATGGATTTCTAATCAAGAAATGATCGACGGTTATTGAGAATTGCTACTATGTTGCAAGTGTCGATGAATATTCATTCATTGTTTTTGCCACCGTAATTTTCAACTCGGAGCTCAGATGGGGGTGAAAATTCGTCATAGTGTCCAAAATATGTTCATGAAGGAACCTAGGCGGGATCCTTCCAAAAAATCCAAATAGGCATGTGCAAGGATTCATGTGCACAATTAAGACTTACAACTGGAGGAGGGGTGAGCAAAAGGAATTAATGGGTAATATTAAAATGACTATAACTATTTTCTCAAAACTCATAATTGAGAAAGAAACTAGTCATTCGAAAGGTATTAGACTGAGGAGTCCATGTAATCACCCAAAATTGTGAGATAAGCAACAAAAATCACTAGAATTCAAAAAGCATATTTAAGGTGACCATAAAGGGGAAAACTTGTGCATATGTGCCAGAATTGCATATTATTGTTGTATGTTTTCTTTAACAAGAGTTTCTTAGAATTTTTATCTTATATAATAAATGTGTTTCATGCAAAGATTAAGGTTGATGATAAATCATAGAAATTGTATTTAGCAAATTGGTATCTTCGGGTATGAGGAACAAGGCAAAGACAGTTCTTAAAATTATGGAATAATTGCTTGAGAAAGCTACCAGTTGAAGATGTCTTTACTCATTGAGTAATATAGAAGAATTTGAATGGAACCATGTTTTGGGAAAATACTTGAAGATGAAAAATATGCATAGCAATTGGGGACGATGAGTAAGAGAAGATCATCTAAGTTTCATGATAAATCAGGAGTAATGGGTGTGCATGGAAATATGACCATGGAAGTGTGGAGAGATGGTTTTCATAATAGGTGAGAGGATTGAAATTTGGTTATAGATAATCATAGGTACTCAAAGCAAAATTTCTATGACAAGAATCTCTCACAAGATAATAAAGAAACAAAAGGAAGAATGTTGAGACAAGAGTCTAGGTGCGGCCATGAAGGCTTGAGAATCCAAGAAGAGAAACTTTTTGTGTGAAAACAATTACTACAAGAAATCCACTTATTATAATTAGAGTGGGGTCAAGGAATAAGAGATAATTATTTACTAGTTGAAGTAGTGAAGATCCATTCACTATAAAGGGTGTCAAGGTACAGATAAATTAGTACATTGTGGAGAGAATTTTTATGAAAATATTTATATGTCAAGATGTTATTATTATGATAAAGAAAGACATAGGATGTACTTAAAGATAAAGGCATCATTTCCAAGAACCATCCATATAGTTTTGGGGGTAGTACCTCCAATTTTTTTTTATCAGAGTAGTGTAGTGGAAGCATGATGTGAACGTTAGAACTTCACAGGTGAAGTAATGATGTCCTTGCATCATAAAAAAAATCCAACAGATGTATAAATCAATACAATGTGTACTGATTGATTCTGGAGGTATGTAACCATACGTGTGGGGAACACATTACATAAATCTAAGAGCATTCCAGAATTGAATAAGCTCGGGAATACCTAAAGGCTAGTGGAAAAGGGTACCACTAGGTAGGTTCTAATTTATTTGAGTCTATTGTAGCACTCAAGAACTGTGAAAACAATGAAGAGGAATGTTGAGTACATTCCAAAGGTGTTGAGTGTATTTCCAAGGTACATTGGGAAGACAAGTCAAAGAGACCCATGCATGAAGGTGATTTCCTAAAGGGATATTAATGAGGAACCATGAAGAAAATAATAAATTCTATGCTTGGTATAGAATGCAAAAGAGAAGGTACCTAAAAAGAATCCATATCAAGAGGAAAAGACTTATGGGGTAACATTCCAAGGGTTGGAAGTATCACTGAAAGATGTGATGACAAGTAAAGGCAATGTCAACTACTTCAAGTCAATCTCTATGAGGATGGGAATGAATATAGTGGGTAGGATTGCAATATGATAGAAATTGACTATGCAAGTCGAGTTGAAATCAAATGGAATATGAAAAGAGAAGAGAATGGTGCAATACACTACAAGGGTTGATATGTTCAATAAAGGAAAGGTTGAACCAGGTTTTTCTAGAAGAGTAAATAAAAGTTAAAGATATAAAGTCAATATGAGAGCATGGATGGAAATTTAATTTGGTCGTGCATGATTTTGATGAGATGGATTCAGGAAATAATTAAGGTTGAAGTTAATATCAACATATTATATGGTTGAATATATAAAACTGATCAAAAGAGGTTTAGATGGAAAGTGCTCAGTAAAAGAGAAAAAGGATACATGAATCCAGGAAGAATTGAGGTCTTCTAGGAACAACAAAGAAAAGCGGTACAGGAATAATGAAGTTGCTAAAATAATTTTTGGTAAGAATTTCCTCATCAAGTGTTTATTTGATCACATTATTGTATTATTTGAATGCATTAAGGGGAATAATATACCACTAGGTGTGGTAAAGGTTGGAGGCCTGTAATAATTATCAAATCTTCTTAGTTTTTGAATGCATACAATGACATAATAGCATGTCATGTTAATTTGTTTATGAGCTAAATATCAAATCAATAAAGGGTATGACCTTGTTATATGAATGGATTCTAGAAAAGATAGTCATGTATGAGACCATGACATGGCTGGATATGTAAATTCTTTAATGTCACACAAGTATCCAAGGAAAACTTATTACTACTAAATAATGTTTGGACTGAAACATTGTTGCTAACACTAATGAACACCATAGAATTATATTCTTTGTGTAGTGTTTGAGTTGAAAAGGAGGACATCCAAATAGTTGAGTAATCGATATAAAGGTATGGAGAATGTGTTGAAGCATTGGCCAAACTTTCCCATTACCAATGGTGAGATACATAACTTAGATATAGAACATTATGAAGCCAATACAAGAGTGCATTGAAAAGTAGACATGAATAAATTATGAAAGTGTGTAAGTGGTAGAGTTGCACTTATGCATGATAGAAATGTTATTCTTGAATGCATTTACCGAATGTATTTTTTTTAATGCATGCATATATGTTATCAAACAGAAATGAGTATGCTAAAAACTGAATCATACAAAACTTTCAAAGCCGGTAGAGATAGTTGTTCACCCAAATATCATAAGTGTTGGGTATGGGGAAATTAATATGAATCCTCTCACAGAGTATTATGAGAGAGCAATTGTTGTTTGATAAAAAGAATATATCCAAGCTTCACAAGAAAGATACTTGTAAGGTTGTGATGATGATCTAGACCCTACCAATGACGATCGTGAGAGATCAATCACACAGATCAATTCATTCAGTCAGGCGCTCCGTTCTAGTGTTTCCACGAACAGTGGTGTTAAATGCAGTACTAGAAATGTTTTTAAAGCTCGAGAAGGGAAGCATGTTGGAAATTGGAAAGAATGGGTGGTCCACATTCAAATTGATGTTCCGATTTCATTATTATCGACACCAAAACTCCTCATGCCATACACAATGAAATACCTGGCAGCATTGCAAGCAATTGGCAATGGGGGATTTGCGATGTGCGAGTCCGTCTCTGTCAAAGAACAATACCTATTATTGTATTGTATGGGATTGGGTTATGGAAGTTGCAGGGTTCGAACTTATCTCCTTTTGGCCGACAATAACACTCAGTCCATTACCTGTTCGTTTGTTGGGTGGTTTCATAAGTAGAATGGTAAGTAGTTGACGTGGTTTGAACAAATGTCTAGCAGTCATTGATGATCGAGGGAAGAAAACAAGAGCCTGGAAGAAAGGGGCGATCCAAAATTCGTATCGGTGAATTGATTTTGAAAGGGCAAGCTGAAGTTCACACGGTATTGGATATTGGTTGTGGTTTTGGTAGTTTTGGGGCTCATCTCTTCTCCAAAAAGTTCTTAACCGTGTGCATAGCTATGTATGAGTTGTATGGAATTCAGGTTTGATATTTTATTTCTAGACAACTTCCCTATACTCCAGTATCCTTTGATATGGTTCATTGTGCAAGGTGCGACATTGATTGGGAGCAAAATGTTGGTGCTTTTCTGATTGAAGCTGATTGGGTTCTTAAACCTGGTGGGTAATTTGTTTTGACTTCACCACTGACAAACTTACATGGAACTACACTGACTACTAATGACTACTGAAAACAAGATCAAGTGGAAATTTATTCAGGAGTTCACCCAAAAGCTCTGTTGGGTTCTATTGTCACAACAAGAAGAAACCGTTGTTTGGAAGAAGATGAGTAGTAAAGACTGTTATGCATCTCGCTATCTTAGAGGACTACTCCATGTTTGTAATAAAGGAAAGAACAAAGGGGTACCAACAGAGGTTACAAGGGTGGCCAACAGATGTGTGGTTAAGTATCACTTGTATTTCTTGCATGTATGAATCTCCGACCGCAGGTTTATGCATGTAATGACAGATCTTTGTAGCTTAAATACGTTGGAATATGTCTCTACCCTGAAAAAAATAACCCAAAATTAACCCAAGAAGTATGCAGAATAGAAATAAATAGCTAGAAATGGCAGATGAACAACAATATAATCGGAATAACACCACAATAATACCAAAATGATACCAGAATAACGCCAGAAAGAGAACTTTGATTACTAAGAGCAATTTTCACTTTCATCTTCGAGGGGGCAACCTCTAGTAGAGAAGAGCTCTATTACAATAATATCCAAGACAAAAGTTCTCATACCCTCGACTCTTATTTATACGAAATATGTCTATCAAAAGAATCATCTAAAGGAAGATCCTTCTAGAAGCGGAGGCTTCTATTAGGTCTTCTTACATTGGACTTATTCTTCCTTATTGTTAGGCCTTATTAATATTGACCTTTATTACATCGGAATATATTATTCTACCTACGTGAAGGGCTAGGTCCCTAACATCAAACTTTCACACGATTTGGAAAAATATCCACATCAAGTAATTACATGGCTCTTGGAATCCAATTCCACTTTATGTTACTTGTCTTGTAGCTTTGTATTGCCTCAATCAACTTCTAAAATATCTTCCATGTTTCTGCTACTTTGATATTCAATCCTAGGCTTGAAACTATTTGATTATACCTCTACTTTTGCAACATGTGCAAGTAACCACTTATGTTAGAATTAAGCGTAGTATAGAAATTTTATCAATTAATGCTACAGGTCATTCTTTATCCCAATTGATGAAGGACACAATGTACCAAATTAAAAATCTTATTCCTTGGATGCATCCCTCTATGAAACATTTTTTCGATGACTATCCTCATGTCTCAATATGAGTTTTGAGCAAATAGTTACAACAATAACAAGTTGCAATTTCATCTATTTCGCTACTATAGAATTCACTTTATCACTTTTGAAGAAAAATATAGTGCCCAAATCAAAAAATTTGGTTGACATATCTCTTCTACTTCTCAAGATATTTCCAACGACTATTCATTTTCTCAAATCCAAGCTCTGAGCTGAAAGTTATGGTGGCAAAAAAGTGAAGGAATATTCATTGGCATGTGAAACATAGTAGCAAAGTTTAATAATCGTCCAATCATTTCTTCATTAGATATTTGACGTTGATCTATCTTAATGGATTTATCATGGGTCTAAGCCATATCTCTTCTTCATACCTTCCATGAACCCGCTACCAACACTTATCTTATTTTTCCTTCATGGACTCATAATATTGCATCTTTCTTTTCATAAGTCCATCTGAGAAGTCTCAACACTTAACCATTTTTCCACTACATGGACTCATAATCTTGTAACTTCCTTTCACAAGTTCATCCAAGGAGTCTCAACACTTAACCATTTTTCCACTTCTTACCGCAAACTTGTGATAACTTAAGACTTAGACAAATTCCAAGATCTTATCGCAGTTTCGTGGGACTGGAACTTAGAAAAAATTGCGCGATCTTACTGCAGTTTAGAGGACTGACACTTAGACAAATTTCCAAGATCTTACCATCATTTCGTTGGACTGATAGTCAGTGTGCCACTTGGCTCCACATCACTTGTCAATTGTCATCCCTTCCAACATGTACCTACCACAGTAGCATCACACATCATTATTCTACCATGTCATTCGACACATGGCCTCCACATCATGCTGATGTCATCGTATGGAAAAATACCCAAAAATTTTCAATTTGCTTATGTTCGAAATTTTTAAAGAGGCTCAATGCTTCACATTACCCATGAAATTCTCTCAATTTTACTATAGTAATTTAATAAAACAATTTGCATACATACTGTTAGAACAAATGTTGAAATATCCAAAATTTGTATCCCTCGCCAAAACATTTTGTCAGTTGTGCTAGATTACAATCCTTGTGTCGCATGGCACAAACGTTTTAGCTGCAGTCAACCTCTAAACCTTTCACCATTTTCGTCAAGCTTCTCTACCATCAAAATCTCAAAAACCTTGCATCGAAATTTGTCTAAAGTTTCAAAGCTTCACATCCAATTTGTCGAGGCCCTCCCATCTCTCTTTGTTCGCAATTCCTCAAAAAGGGTCTTAAAAATGTCAAATTGCCTTTGTTTTTTTAAACCAAGCTACAGTTCTTTTATATATAAAATTAAATATAAATTGTTTTATTTTAAAATTATTTTATATAATTTTAAAATAATATTTTATCATTATTTTAAAAGTTTGGTAAAAAATAAAAGGGTTTAATTTATTCAGACCCAGGTCATATCTAGATCTTTGAGTTATCAAATATAGCCAAACCCATATAAGATCCCAAAGCCAAATGTCGAGCCCGATAACATGCTCTTGCACCAAGTATTTTTTTTTTTAAAGTATTGGGCCAATTACAATCAAGCTCCACTATTCCCACCATTTATCATGAGTTGAAGACCAAGGTCACATCACATACCAAGTCACAAGACAACATTCATAAGGCACCAAGTGGAGAGCTCAAAAGAAGACAAAGTATTGCACTATGCATCGACCAAGATTGGAGAGGCCAGCACACACAAAGAGAAAACAGATATAAGTACTCGCCCGAGGGTGTTAAATCAAATGCTAAAGTTCAAAATGTTATTTTCAACTGAGATAGGATGGTTATCGAAGGAAATGCAATGGTTTTTTTAAATTTATATGCAGTCAGATGAGGCTTATTCATTGTTTGCTTCTTCGTTCCATGTGTTTCAGAATAAGGGGAGAAAACACAGTATTAATCAATAAATCAACCAGATTGGACTAGATTCGTGTTGTGTCATTTGTGGAAATCCCTTGCAATTTTAAATACAGGTATATGCACCAAAATCCCACCATCTGTATCAAACACAAATCAATGTCAATCGGGTACTTCTGGCCTTCCAACATGCTCAAATTTTATTCAGGCCCCAATAGGTCCGAAGTCAAGATTCCTTTCACTAATTTTCGTTTTGCTTCCACTTTTGGAGATTTGAACATCGGGTGATTTCAATTATCACTTCTCATTTTCTCCCGAAGCCCGAATTCCTGAAGTTAGGGTTCCTCGTGCTCTCAAGTATTGGTTCCATCTTGATCGCTATTTTGTGGGCACGGTTCCTCTTGGTCATATTTGATTATTTGCATATCTATTTGTTGTTTTCCATCACCATTTCATCTACATAATATAAAATGTGGCAATGGAAGGATATTGGCTAGCCAATGGTTTCGTCATCAAAATTTGTGCGTACAGTTCTATCGACTATGGAAAAACAAAAATCAATGGGATCATACAAAACTTTCAAAGACGATAGCGATAGTTGTTCACCCAAATATCATAAGTGTTGGGTATGGGGAAATTAATGTGAATCTTCTCACAGAGTATTATGAGAGAGAAATTGTGGTTTGATATAAAGAATATATCCACAAGATCAAGTGGAAATTTATTCAGGAGTTCACCCAGAAGCTATGCTGGGTTCTGTTGTCACAACAAGAAGAAACCGTTGTTTGGAAGAAGATGAGTAGTAAAGACTGTTATGCATCTCACGATCTTGGAGGATTACCCCATGTTTGCAATAAAGGAAAGATCTAGAGTCTCCTTATTATCATCCACTCCTCTCATGCATTGGAGGAACTCTTAGTCGTAGATGGATCCCCATTTTGAACCAAACAAGGTGGCCAACACGAGTTGGAGACTGAATTCCTTGTGAAAGGGCAAGAATATGAGCTTGGTAGTCTACATCATCATCATTTGTGCAGTAATAATTTGTCTTGGCTCAAACTGCAGGGTTATGAATTACATTCTAACATCGAGAGTGTTAAATCACGTACTAAGGTGCATTTTGAACAAAGCAGCCATCGATAGCCTCATCATAAGTAGTTTGTGCCTTATGCACATGAACAAAAATCCATTAAACTCCAAGAAAGTATTGTTGTTCTTGACCAGCAAGAAATAGTAATGTACAAGTTGTAGAAACTAACGAATTTAGCCATTTCTGTCCATTATTGCCTGACCAAAGACCCAATCACCATTTTGAGTGATTTTCCTCATTCGATGACATGAAGTTCAACCTTTCTTTGGAGTTACAAACTTCTAATGAGGAATTCCGAATGGAAATTTTAATAGACATGGAAACGAGTCAAAAAAAGGCTCAAATAATATCAAACATGTCGTTGATGGTGTTCAAACTTGGAAGCCTCTCTTCACCCATGCTATTTCAAAATACAATATACAATCTTTTTCCAGAAAAGTGAAAGTAATTGAAGAAGTTCAGAATTCAATGTAGAGTGTTTTTGCATTGCAGGTGACAGAGTATTCGGATGAAATTCAAAGGAGTTCTATTGTAAAAATTACATGCTCAAGTGATCAAATGATTCCAAGGCTTCATCAAAGAAAAGCATGATCTTCATCCATAACACTTGTCAACACCAGATTTTGATAAAAATCGAAAGAAGGAGTCAATTAAGGGGAAATGGCACAACACATAGATATGAAGTGTCAAAAGCTCCCAGATCATTTTAATTTGGAAGATTTGTTCCAGATATTGAGGCATCAGTTGACCAAGCAGTTCCATATCTCAAGGCAACATATATGCAATCATTTCCAGATTTCCAGGCAGAGTATCAACATCAAGATATTTCAATATTTTGAGTAAATAGTTATAGGATCGGTGGCTTGGGGATAGCATTCAGTTCAACATTTCAAAATAATAAAAGGGATGACAAATTATCATCTAAAAAGGGGGACAACCCAAGAGCCATTTGTCTTAGGATTGTAATACATTCTTTTCAATAATATTTAGTAGAACCAAAGAGATTATGATACCTTGTTGATTTAAATCATGTCTTTTTCCTATGTTCTATTTCTCAAGTTTTCATTAATATTATTTTCTTTGCTCATTCTTTTATTCAACTTGTAATAACTACAATTCAGTGATACCTCTGTTGTGGTGAATTTAATAGCATCCCCTTAAGTGCAGTTTTTCCTCTGCTTTGATGTGAGTAAAACAAGACCTGCATCTTAATTGTTTTGTTTAATTTACAAGTTTTATTTGTTCGTAGTTTTTCATTTGTCTCGCTATAAGTAAGACAAGACCTATCTTCAGATATTTGAAATTTGTGTCATTTCTTCTTTTGAAGGGAAGGTCAGATTTATCCTTGTTAGATACCTAGCTTTGTGCTTCAATTTTGTTCATCCAAGTTCTTCTATTCATCCTCATGATTTTAAAATGGATTTAGCAGTTGAGGTTATTCCTTTTTAGTTTCTTATTTGTAATGATTGAAAATATCATTTAGACCTAGTTCTAGAAGCCTTCGAAAAACTGATCAATCAACCATTATTATTTCTTCAAAATGTGCTAAGGCTTGGCTTTATTATAGCCTAGAGTCAATTCTTGCAAGAAAAAATACTCCAAAATTTAAGTCTCTATGATTGTTCACTTCAACGTTCTGCTAACTCGACCTATCTAGGCTCAGCATTGAAAACTGGACTCTGATACCACTTTGTAACATACCCAGCCACACGAATTGGGTCATGCCATGCAAAACTCTCTCTTTATCAACTCTGGTACCAAAAGTAACGTACCTAGACTCTAACTAAGCAACATTACATGTGAAATACACATAAAAACTAAACTTCTTCTAACTAAATTAATTCCTTTACAGTTAGTTGGTTTATTATAGCTTACAGCTAAAAATTTATAACATATTTAGCTATAGTCTATAACCATAAATTGGATGCATCTAAATGATGCTAATAATCAACATGAAATACAACTAGACCATTCATTATAGAATCATATAAGTCATTCTCGTTCACCCAGAGTTCATTCACAACAACAACACATATAAATAACTTGGTACAAGATAAAAAAACTTATCTTTAAACAATAATTGTGCAACCAACTTCTTGGGATGGACATTCCACCCAACCATAGAATGATTGTTCCTATTGGGTGTGTGTTATATTATTTGCACAAGTAGTAGTGTCTGAGCGTTTGCGTCAGGCGCGCAGGGGGGTTAGAGGGGGGGTGCAGGGGTTCGAGGGCAGTGCCCCCGAAATTTTTTTTTCACTGGGATGACATATTTCCGAGACCACGTGATATTTAGGTGGTTTTTCGGCACATGGTTTTTGCCGATGATTTTCTATTTCCGGTTAAGGAATTAGGGTTTTGGACTAATCCAAGTCATTGGGTTAGGGTTTTGGATGTCGTTGGCTCCTATATGTATATTGTATTGTAAACAATGTAACACAATGTATGAATATAATATATGTTGGTTTTCCCGGTTTGGGTTTCCAGGTGAAAAATCTTTGTGTAATGTTTGTATTTTCCATTGTATCTTTTCTGTTCTTTTCTGAATATCAGTTTGCAGTAGGTATTGTACAAAGTTAGAATTTACATTTGGTATCAGAGCTTTATTGGCTTCAGGGGGACGCCTTTGTCATCAAGGGTTTGGCTCGGGACTGTGATAAGCCTTGTTACAGTGGGAGATCTGCGGTATTGTTTTTCAGGTGAAAAGAAATGGCAAGCAATTTGAAGATGGAGATCGAGAAGTTTAATGGGAAAATCTTTGAGCTATGGAAGCTCAATATGGAAGATCTTTTGGTGGACAGAGATCAGTGGATCGCAGTGGATCCAGGTACGACACCTACAAGAACTTTTGCAGATGACTGGAAAAAGACGGATCGAAAGGCAAATAGCACAATTCGACTGTGTCTCTCCGATTCAGTATTACTGAATGTGTCATAGGAAGCTACAACCAAGGATTTATGGGAAAAGTTGGGGAAGTTGTATCAGTCTAAGTCCCTGGTAAATAAACTATTCCTGAGAAAGAAGTTATATAACTTGAGGATGAGAGATGGCGACTCGGTGGCAGAGCATTTGAATGCCTTCAATACTGTGGTAAGTCAGTTAGTATCTGTTGATATTAAAATTTCAGATGAAGACAAATGTATCAGTTTGTTGTGTTCTTTACCAGACTCGTGGGATAGTCTAGTTGTGGCCATAGGTAGTAATACAACTTCTTTGAAGTTTGAAGAAGTGGTCTCGTCCTTGTTGTCGAAGGAGATGAGACGAAAGAATATGGAAGGACATAGCACAGATGCATTATTTGCAAGAGGACGTTCCTAGGAAAGAACTAAATCTAATTTCTCAAGTGGGAGATCTAAGTCTAAGGGTAGATCTAAATCTCCTGGAAAGTTTGGAAGGGTATGTTGGAGGTGTGGAAAAGAAGGGCACTACAAGAAGAAATGTAGATCCAAAGTTGAGAAAAAGAAGGGATCTGAAGAAACTTCTTCTACAGAAGAAAAGACCTCCAAGGAAGAAGGAGGGGATGTGTACTTGGCCTCTTCAAGAACACATGCAGATCATGAGGCATGGTTGATTGACTCAGGTGCATCCTTTCATATGACTCCCCATAGGGAGTGGTTCTGTGAATATAAAAAGTATGATGGAGGTAATGTTTGCTTGGGTAATGATTCGACAACTAGAATCATAGGAAAAGGAAGGGTCAAGTTGAGACTCATAGATGGAAGGATTAGAACACTGCCTGGAGTTCTACACTTCCTAGGTATGGCTATAAATTTGATTTATGTAAGCAAAATGGAAGATGCTGGGGTAAAAACAATTTTTGAAAAGGGAACTTGCAGGATGGTTCGAGGAGCAATGGTGTTGATGAGGGGAGTTTGGTTTGGAACTCTGTATAAGTTGCTAGGAAGAACTATTAGTGATGGGTGTAATAGATCCATTGTTCCTGATATTGAAGTTGACTAAGAAAAAACTCCTACAATCTCTGGAGAAAAGGTTATGTTGTGGCATCAAAGACTGGGGCATATCGGAGAGAAGGTTCTTCGACTACTACACGGTAAAGGTATGGTTGAAGGTGTTATCACTCGAAGAAACTCCTTAGGGTTGTAGGCTAAGGATGCTTGGTAACTTAGAAATAATGTGTATATATGCTTGGGACAATGGGGTCTTTAGTGATCAATGTAATAGACAACTCATCATACATCTAAAGAAATAGTGCTTTCAGGAAACAATAATCAGATCAAGTAAATTGAAAGGAGAGGATGAAGAACACTATTCTTGATTGCCAAATACAACTGAATGTAGGGCTTAATGCAAGATAGAGAGAAATCATTTACTTCAAGTCTATGAGCTCAATAAAGAGATAACAGTCTTCATGAACTAAAATAAACTGAAACAAAATACAGAAAGGGAAAGATGGATAATTCTGATATTGAAAACGAAAGGAAACTGAACTTTATTTATGCAAATAAGAGTCTATACAGTAGCACAAAATATATCCCAGTTTGAACCCTTGTCTCTTAGAAAAGATAGGCATTTATAGCCTTTTACAATCAGTTTTTAAGATCCTAAAAACTTGGATCTGTATCTAAAAATAGAAATTCAAATCTAACTAAGCAACTTGATAACAAAGACTTGATAACTAGACTAGCATTCAAATTGTCTTCAATCTTAAAATTTGACATATGTATTCTTCATCTCCTGGAATCTGTGATGTTATGAAACATGGCAAAGGCACCTGTCTTGACAATTGGATTTCTTCAATGTTCATAGTCGATACTTGAGGAAATCAGTTTAGCATGTGGTTCTCAAGAACTCTCATGAATCTCTAATGCAGAGTCTTTTTCAATCAAGTTGTTATCCCTTTGATACCTTGGAACCTCTTTAAAACCTATGAAAAATGAATTGCTCCGTCATTATCTTTCAAAAATGCTTTTTCTGCTTTCACCAGCTAACTCGCCTTATGATTCGTTGGTTAGCTGGTGAAAGCGCTGCCTTTCACCAGCTAACTGGTCGTGAAATTGCGTTGTGCACTAGTGAAAGCTCTGCCTTAGTCCAAAATGAATTTTCACCTCCAAAACTGTGATTCCATCAAAACTCAATGTGTTTCTGCTTTATCCCCTTGCATGTTTACAACAACCTGAGCAAGCACTTGCAAATCTGGGTGTGATTTTTTCTTTTGCTTCAATTTTCTGATTTTCCTTTTAAGGCACTTTTCTAGCCACCATAGACTGTTATAGTCTTTGGTGATTTTTTGTTTCCTCTTCTTTTCCTTGACACTTTCACAAGCCAACTTTTCAAATGCAGCATTGGTTTCTGCAAAATTAACAAACATCTTCTTGTATCTTTATTTTATTACCCTCTATAAGACCTCCTGTTGAGCCATCACTTCTTTGAGATGCTTGATTTTCTACGTTTTCTTCGACTTAGTTATCTTTGATGTTTCCGCTTCCTCGGTGTGAGTAAAGGTATCACAATTTTGTGCAAACTCAATGGAATGTTCATGACTTTTGATGGCAGGGCTCTCATCTTCTTTCTTTGGTTTTGAGTCTGTGTAGGGCAGGTTTAAGATGTTTGTTCTCCTTTCTGTAGGCTACTCTGTAGTAGTTTCAAAATTTAATTTTTTCTTTGACCTATGAGATTTCACACCAGAGATTCTATCTTCTAGGGGTCCTGCAAGGGTCCTCCTCTTCCTCGAGCTACTTTGAGGAGTCTCTTGCTTCTTTCCAGCTTTCCTCTTTTCATTCACGAGTTGAGTTTGAGTTTCAAAGCCCTCCCAAAAAACAAAATGTTGCCAGGTCCTTCCCTTTTGCCTTAGCTCCTCCAGAATGATTAATTTAATAAGGCCAAAGTGGCAAAGAGTGTTCTTCATGCTTAGAGGTTCAACTCTAATCTTTTTACAGACCTTAGTTAAGCTCTTGTGCAAGAAGAAAGGTAGATTTAGGATATTTTTACCTGTGAAATGGTCTAAGAGCTTGAAATGATACAACATCAGTTTTTCATACCTACCTTATGAAGTTATGTAGAGTTGGATGCCCTTAAACAAATCCTGCCACTCATCCTCTAAATGGGAAACTAGCATGCTCTTCTTCCATGCATTATGCCTGAATTCCTCCTTCAAATATGCTCTGAAATTTAAGTTTTTGGTGGTAGTCGCTTTGAACCAACTCTGGCCCGATCTTGGTAAGTTGGTCACTGCACTGATGGAAGCTTCATCCATGATGATCTCTAAGGACCCAACATAGGCCTTATTCCCATCAAATGTTTTAGCAAAATCCTTTGTTGTTGATTGGTGACAACCATTCTGTAGCCTTTCGACATACTCCATACAGTCTGCATTTAAGAAGTGTTTTTGCACTTTTGGGTGCACCTGTAGGAAGGACAGAGTATCCAATTATTTTCTCAATAACAAGCCACTGCATCTCCTTTCCATTTGCGATTCAAAATCCCAAACGATTCTACACACCAAACACTGCAATCTGTTGTTTGGGCCGAGATCTTGCACTGGTGAAAGCACTCGGCTCTGTCTTTCAACATTAAAAACTTAGCATACATGTGTGAGCGATGCGTGTTGGGGAAGTGATGAGCCGATTTGATGTCGTCATCCAAGTAGTACTGCACCTGTATCTGCGATGATGGATTCAAATTCGCCATTTTCGATGCCATGATTGTGAAGCATGCATTACTGAACGAGATCCGCTTTGCAATCCGATTTAGACGTGCAAACCCGAGTCTCCATCATTATCCACTTTCACCAGCGCATCATACTTGATTGCATGACTTGGGATAAGCATATTGTCATTTTATTTTTAAAACGTGGATAAAACACACGTGATTCCCACTTTCACCAGCTAATGGCCCATGAGAAACGCTCCTCGGCTGTTGAAAATCGTCGCTTTCACCAGCGCACAACCCGTGAGAAATGCTCCTTAGCTATTGAAAATCACCACTTTCACCAGCTAACCATCATCTTTAAAACACGCGTTAGCTGTTGAAATAATTTTATGAAAATTTTAAAGAGAAGACCTTTATGGATCGTCTTATTTCTAAGACAAAAATCAAAACCTAATTCTTGCTACTAGAAAAACTCGAAACCAAATTTGAGAAAACTACCAATAGCCATGCTATCAACCACAAAACGCAACCATAGTGACGGATTCATTTTGGGAGATAACATTTGGCTCCAACTGGGATGGGCATCTCCCTGTGAGGTGACCAAGAACCTAGCTAGACTCAGTAGCCTTTATTACAAAATTAAAAAGAAATTTGAAAAATAGTTTTGTTGGTACCATTGGGCATGGAGTTATTCAAGTGACAGAAACAAAGAAAACAGAACTGAAAAAGAATATGTACAAGTAGAACAGGGCTTTTAAGAAAAGCCTTATGAAAAATAGGTCTTCAAAAAGTGCTCGTTGAAAGGGCCACCTACTACTTCCTCGCCTGAAATATTTTGGAGAACAAAGGTATTATTCTGCTGCACCGCTGTTATGACAAAAGGACCTATCCAGAGAGCCTCAAATTTGTTGTGTTTCCCCTTATTTTAACTTGGTGCATCCCACTTTAAGACTAAATCCCCTAGTTTGAAGACATTTGATTTGACTTTCTTGTCGAATATCTCCTTGATTTTTTCTTGATGTAATTCTGTTTTTTCCAAAAGATGCTCTCTATCTTGCTGTAGCTCTACCAAACTATGAATTCTCTGGGTCAAATCACTTGGTTCAGAATCAGTTTCTTGTAAAAACTTTACAACAAGTAGTGCAAGTTGAACAGGAAATATGGCTTCAGTACCATATACCAACTTGAAAGGAGATGTACCAATTGATTTCTTACATGTAACCCTATCAGCCCACAAAGAAAACTTCAGCTTAGAATCCCAGCCTCTGGTATTTTGTTCAAGTAGCTTCTTTATAATTCTGACTAAACTCTTGTTGGATGACTCAGCTAAGCCATTTCCTTGCGGATAGTAAGCAATGGAATGTACCAACTGAATTCCCATCTCTTCACATAATTTCACCAAGTGTTTATCTTTGAATGCAGCAGCGTTATCAGTGATTATTCTCTTAGGGCAGCCAAATCTGGAAATATGTTTTCTTGCAGAAAATTTATGATGACAGTATGATTGGCATTCCAGGTGGGAATAGCCTCAATCCACTTTGTAAAGTAATCGGTGGCAACAAGGATCCACCGGTGCTGACCACTAGAAGGTGGGTGAATTTCACCTATGAAGTCCAGGCCACACTATTGGAAAGGCCCTGTGACCACTATAGGTTTGAGGGGAAGGGACTTCAGTTGTTGTTTGCCTTCAAATATTTGACACTTATCACATGTTCTCACAAATTCACACACATCTAAAAATAAGGATGGCCAGTAGTAACCGGATCTTAAGATTTTATGTCCAGTGGTTTTCCAATAGTGATGTCCCCCGCATTCACTATTATGGAATTCAATCATGACCTTAGCTGCTTCTTCTTGGTTTATACACCTCAACAATAAACCTATTGGATTTTTCCAGAACAATAAGTTGCCATTGATGCAGAAATTTACAGCTTTTAGCTTCAAAGCCCTTCCTTGTGCTTTTGTCAAATCTGATGGGACTGATAAAGTTTCCAGAAAATAAATAATGTTACTGTACCATTTGCAATCAGCTAGGTGAGATGAGACCTACATTTATTCACCTTCTTTGTCCCCTGAAGACTGAACGTTATCTGCATTAATACTTACCAAATTTATTTCAAGCAGCCTGCAATTTTCTTCTGCTAGAAGTTTGGCAAGACCCTGACCCTTCACAAGTTTTGCTGGTTTGATTTCAACATCGAATTCAATCAAATTTTCTATCCACTTACTCCTTTTTCCATCTATGTCGGGTTGTATAAGCACATCTTTAACTGAACTGGAGGGAACAAAATCTATTACCTTTGCCTGAAGGATGTAAACTCTGAAAGCTTTCAATGACTTGATAAGTGCATATGCTTGTTTCTCCAACAATTCATACTTTACCTCTGCGTCCCTCAAGACCTTACTGAAGAAGGCAATCGGCTGCTCCTGATCATCAACATTTTTCTGCAAGAGTACTATTGTGATTGTATCACTTGAATCAAATGAAAAAATGTAAAATACCTTGGAGAAATCAGGGTTGATCAAAATAGGGGTTGTTGTGATGGATTCCTTGATGGCATTGAATGAGTGTCTGCCTACTTTAGTCCATTTTACCTCGGATTCCTTTCTTAACATAGCAGTGATATGCTTTGTGAGTTCTACAAAGTTTAGTATAAACCTTCTAACAAATTTTATAGTCCCAAGGAAAGACTGAATGTCTTTCTTTGATCTAGGAAGAGACAGATTTTTAATTGCTTCTACCCTTTTTGGGTCAATTTTCACCCCATCAGCTGAAACAATATGCCCAAGTAATTTCCCTTCCCTAAGTGAAAAATTTGATTTTTTTGGATTTAGAGAAATGCCATACCTTTGACATTTCAGAAATGTCCTTTTTAAGTGTTGCAAATGAAGTTCATGGTTGCTTGAGAAAACAGTGATATCATCGAGATATATCAGAACAAATTTATCTTTTTCTCCAACGAAAGAAATGTCCATCGCCCTTTGGAATGTTGCTCCTGCATTCATCAATCCAAAGGGCATATTCTCATACGTAAACATACCCCATGGAGTAGTAAAAGCAGTATTTTCTTTATCGTTCGAATGGACAGCAATCTAGTTGTATCCGGAAAACCCATCAATAAAAGACATCACCTTTGATCCTGACACCTTCTGGAAAATATGCTCCATTTTGGGAAGAGGGTAGTTGTCCTTCCTATAGCACTTATTCAAATTTCCGAAGTCGACGTAGAGTCTAATCTCCCCATTCTTCTTCCCGACCGGTACGAGATTTGCAATCCATTCTGAATCTCTGAGAGGAATGATGATGTGGGTGTCCAATAATTTTTTAATTTCCCTTTCCATTGTAGGCAGCAACAAAGGATTGAAGGATATAATCTTCTTCCTAAATGGTTTGGTGTCTTTATTCAAGGGAATCTTATGCTGAATTACCTCTGTGTCAAAATTCTTCAAGTCATCATATTGCCAAGCGAAGATGTCAGCAAACTCCTTTAGAAATTCTCCATAATCAGCCCTTTGTTTCTCGGTCAAATGTGAGGCTAAGTTGACATATTTAGGATCTTGTTCGCTAGCTACATTGTATTGCAGAACTTTTGAATCTTTTTCCCCACTTTCCAATTTGAAAACCACATCGTTATTATCGAACAACCTTTCCAACGGGACCAAACCTTTAGGAATTATGTTGGTAGATAGCTGGACTATTTCATGTGCTGCGATTTTGCTTCTCAATTTTGGCTTCTCAATTTCATTTTCATGTTCATTCTCCTGATCAATCTGCAGATCTACAAACTCATCTATCACTGCAAGAAATATAGTGAGTTCAGCATCGTGTTCAAAAACCTTCCAAAATTTTACATTATCAGGGAGAGAGGGCCTATATTTAACTTGAATTTTGTAAGTTAATTTATGAGGCAGAGGAGGTATGAATGCACAAGCATACACAGCTAATGAATCAGCTTCCTGATTCAAAGGAGCTTCCTGATTGATTTGATACTCAACAGGAGGCTGACTTTCTGGAGTTCGATGCTTGACAGGGGAAGCAGTCTTTTTGGGAGGAGCTGATGCTTTCACATTTGAAGGATTTTTTTGTTAATTATATGATGTCTGATATTTTTGCTTAACAGGGGATGTGCTCTTTTCAGGAGAGGCTAGTGCATCTTGTTGAGCAGTATCAGATTTTGATCGGAGGTTATATCTATTCTTATCTTCTGTCATGAAAAATCCATCATCAATAAGATTATCTTCTGTCTGTTCAGTCATCAATGATTCCTCATAGTCATGTTGTGTTAGGTAAGATTTCCCTGTCTCTTCTCCAACACAATGAATGTTGTCTTGTCCACCTTCTTGATATTCACCCTTGTCTTTGTCCATCACAACATTTTGAAGAGGGACCTTTATTTTCTGATCTTCAGTAGGATTCTTTTCTCTTTGCAAGATATGAGTTGGCTGATTATTTCTTCTGAAGTTGTTGGGATTTTGATTTGGGTTCCTACCTGCAGAATCATAAGTGCCTCTTCCATTCACAAGCTTCTTATTTTCAATCTTAAGCTTAGATATCTTAGAGGTTAGAGACTCTAGCAACTTAGCCATTTTATCAAGTTTTGGATCAACACTTGATGAAGATGAAGCCTCATTCTTTGGTCTTCTCCTATCAGAATCTCCTTTCCACTTCTGGGAGGCTAGAATATTTGATTCCACCTCAAGTGCAACATCTTGCATGAGAGATAATGTTGGTGACCTCCTTTCTCTCAACAGTAAACAGAAATCTGAGTTAAAAGCATCATAATATGTAATCTTGGCAGAAGCATCTGACGGTTTTATCTCAGTTGGTATTTTTCCATACATCCGGTTAAATCTTTTAGTGAAATCAGAGACTGACTCACTACTATGTTTCCTTAGGTTTCCGAATTCTGTGATATAGTAGACAAAATCTCTTCTGTCACCCCAATGTTTCAAAAATGTCTCATCCAATTTCTCAATCCTAGCTATGGAACCAACAGGGAGTTCTTTGAACCATTTCCTAGCGTGGCCATCTAGGCTTTGGACAAAGACTCGTGTCCAAACATCTTCTTCTTCAATATTAAGGTTTTCAGCATAACTGTAAAAAACCTCAATATGTTCTTTAGCAGACACATCGCCTTCACCTGTGAATTTTGGCATATACTTCTAATAGTCTCCCGTTGGCATGGTTGATACTGGGTTTGGCAATATGAGTTGTGCATACCTAGCAGCTAGGATTTGTTGCATCTTAGTCAAAGTAGGTGGTGCAGCCATAACTATCAAGGGTGAGGAAAGTGTTGGCTTTTTTTTCAGGTCTTCAACACTGGAGGAATGTGAAAGAGGTGAATCTTCTAATGGGAAAGAGGTCTGATAAGAGGCTTTGTAAAAATTTGCAAGTTGTCCAGCTAAATTTTCTTCACCTTTAGCAGATAGCTCTTAGAGGAGATGTTCAACAGCAAGGAAGCTAGTATAAATGTTCAAATGATCTTCTTGTTGTTGAGAATGAAAAGACTCAAGGGAAGAAGAACTGTGGCTTCTTTCTAAAGTATTAGTTTTTTCAATCAAATTTAAATCTATCAATTTATCATTATTAGGATTTTTCTGTTGATCAAAATGAATTTGTTCTTCTACAGTATTTACAGTTGTTTTTTCATCAATGTTCTCTGAAAAGAACTCAAATTTTTCTGTAGTAGATTTTCCAGAACTGAAAAGAGGATTACCTTATGTATCTGATCTTGAAGTTTGACCTTAAACGGTCTTTCCTTTCCTGAGAATTAGTTCTAGATTGAACACTGGTGTGATCGGTGATTCTTGAGGATTCGCCCTAGTACTGATCCTCTTAGGTGCCAGGATGAACTTGTGGAGTCGCCAAATAGATATTTACAACCAAATAAAAATGTCTAATCTTTGTCTATCATCAAATATCATCTTTGTATCGTATCCCAGGAAAGAAGAACTTGAAATTCGTCTCCGCAGCAACGGTGCCAATTTGTTATCACTCCAAGAAACTCCTTAGGTTTGTAGGCTAAGGATGCTTGGTAACTTAGAAATAATGTGTATATATGCTTGGGACAATGGGGTCATTAATGATCAATGTAATAGACAACTCATCATACATCTAAAGAAACAGTGCTTTCAGGAAACAATAATCAAATCAAGTAAATTGAAAGAAGAGGATGAAGAACACTATTCTTGATTGCCAAATACAACTGAATGTAGGGCTTAATGCAAGATAGAGAGAAATCATTTACTTCAAGTATATGAGCTCAATAAAGAGATAACAGTATTCATGAACTAAAATAAACTGAAACAAAACATAGAAAGGGAAAGATGGATAATTCTGATATTGAAAATGAAAGGAAACTGAACTTTATTTCTGCAAATAAGAGTCTATACAGTAGCACAAAATATATCCCAATTTGAACCCTTGTCTCTTAGAAAATATAGGCATTTATAGCCTTTTACAATCAGTTTTTAAGATCCTAAAAACTTGGATCTGTATCTAAAAACAGCAATTCAAATCTAACTAAGCAACTTGATAACAAAGACTTAATAACTAGACTAGCATTTGAATTGTCTTCAATCTTAAAATTTGACATCTCTATTCTTCAGCTCCTGGAATCTGTGATGTTATGAAACATGGCAAAGGAACCTATCTTGACAGTTGGATTTCTTCAATGTTCATAGTCGATACTTGAGGAAATCTGTTTAGCATGTGGTTCTCAAGAACTCTCATGAATCTCTGATGCAAAGTCTTTTTCGATCAAGTTGTTATCCCTTTGATACCTTGGAACCTCTGTAAAACCTGTGAAAAATGACCTGCTCCATCCTTAGCTTTCAAAAATGCTTCTTCTGCTTTCACTAGCTAACTCGCCTTATGATTCGCTGGTTAGCTGGTGAAAGCGCTGCCTTTCACCAGCTAACTGGTCGTGAAATTACATTGTGTGCTAGTGAAAGCTCTACCTTAGTCCAAAATGAATTTTCACCTCCAAAACTGTGATTCCATCAAAAAATCAATGTGTCTTTGCTTTATCCCCTTGCATGTTTACAACAACCTAAGCAAGCACTTGCAAATCTGGGTGTGATTTTTTCTTTTGGTTCAATTTTCTGATTTTCCTTTTAAGGCGCTTTGCTAGCCACCATAGATTGTTATGGTCTTTGGTGATTTTCTGTTTCCTCTTCTTTTCGTTGACACTTTCACGAGCCATCTTTTCAAATGCAGCATTGGTTTCTGCAAAATTATCAGACAACTTCTTGTATCTTTCTTTTATTACCCTCTTTAAGACCTCTTGTTGAGCCATCACTTCTTTGAGATGCTTGATTTTATGCATTTTCTTCGACTTAGTGCTCTTTGATGTTTCCCCTTCCTCAGTGTGAGTAAAGGTCTCAAAATTTTGTGCAAACTCAATGGAATGTGCAGGACTTTTGATGGCAGGGCTCTCATCTTCTTTCTCTGGTTCTGAGTCTGTGTAGGGCAGGTTTAAGATGTTTGTTCTCCTTTCTGTAGGCTGCTCTGTAGTAGTTTCAAAATTCAATTTTTTCTTTGACCTGTGAGATTTCACACCAGAGATTCTATCTTCTGGGGGTCCTGGAAGGGTCCTCCTCTTCCTCGATCTGCTTTGAGGAGTCAATTGCTTCTTTCCATCTTTCCTCTGTTCATTCACGAGCTAAGTTTGAGTTTCAAAGCCCTCCCAAAAAAGAAAATGTTGTCAGGTCCTTCCCTTCTGTCTTAGCTCCTCCAGAATGATTAATTTAAGAAGGCCAAAGTGGAAAAGATTGTTCTTCATGCTTAGAGGTTCAGCTCTAATATTTTTACAGACCTTAGTTAAGCTCTTGTGTAAGAAGAAAGGTAGATTTAGGAGAGTTTTACCTGTGAAATGGTCTAAGAGCTTGAAATGATACAACATCGGTTTGTCATACCTTCCTTATGAAGTTATGTAGAGTTGGATGCCCTTAAACAAATCCTTCCACTCATCCTCTAAATGGGAAACTGGAATGCTCTTCTTCCATGCATTATGCCTAAATTCCTCCTTCAAATATGCTCTGAAACTTAAGTTTTTGGTGGCAGTCGTTTTGAACCAACTCTGGGCCTATCTTGGTAAGTTGGTTTCTACAGCGATGGAAGCTTCATCCACGATGATCTCTAAGGACCCAACATAGGCCTTATTCTCGTCAAATGTTTTATCAAAATCCTCTGCTGTTGATTGATGACAGCAATTCTATAGCCTTTCGACATACTCCATACATCCTGCATTTAAGAAGTGTTTTTTCACTTCCGGGTGCGCCTGTAGGAAGGACAGACTATCCAATTATTTTCTCAATAACGAGCCATTGTGTCTCCTTGCCATTTGCGATTAAAAATCCCAAACGATTCTACACACCAAACACTACAATTTGTTGTTCAGGCTGAGGTCTTTCGCTGGTGAAAGCACTCGGCTCTGTCTTTCAACATTAAAAACATAGCATACATTTGTGAGCGATGCATGTTGGGGAAGCAATGAGCCGATTTGATGTTGTCAGCCAAGTAGTACTGCACATGTATCTGTGATGATGGATTCAAATTCTCCATTTCTGATGCCATGATTGTGAAGCATGCATTACTGAACGAGATCCACTTTGCAATCCGATTTAGACGTGCAAACCTGAGTCTCCATCATTATCCACTTTCACCAGTGCATCATACTTGATTGCATGATGTGGGTTGAGCATATCATCATTTGATTTTTAAAACATGGATAAAACACACGTGATTCCCGCTTTCACCAACTAATGGCCCATGAGAAATGCTCCTCGGCTGTTGAAAATCGTCGCTTTCACCAGTGCACAACCCGTGAGAAATGCTCCTTAGCTATTGAAAATCACCACTTTCACTAACTAACCATCATCTTTAAAACACGTGTTAGCTGTTGAAAGAATTTTATGAAAATTTTAAAGAGAAGACCTTTATGGGTCATCTTATTTCCAAGACAAAAATCGAAACCTAATTCTTGCTACTAGAAAAACTCGAAACCAAATTTGAGAAAACTACCAATAGCCATGCTATCAACAACAAAACGCAACCATAGTGACGTATTCATTTTGGGAGCTAACAAAAGGTATGCCTAATTGTTCTCTGGATTTTGATTTATGTGAACATTTTCTATATGGGAAGCAGAATCGGGTAAGATTCCCCTCTGGTGCAATGAGGGAAGAAGGAATTTTACAGCTAGTTCACAGTGATGTTTTTGGACCTGTGTCGGTCCCATCATTGGGAAAATCTATGTACTATGTCTCATTTATAGTTGACTTCTCGAGGAAAACTTGGATATATTTCCTCAGGAAGAAATCTGAAGTCTTTGACAGATTTAAAGAGTTTAAGGCTCTTGTTGAGAATCAAACAAAGAAACGAATTAAGGTGCTGAGGATAGATAATGGCGGAGAGTTCTGCGGGAATGAATTTGAAGAATTCTGTAAGAAGTGTGGTATAGCAAGGCAGAAGACTACTCCATATACACCTCAGCAGAATGGAGTTGCAGAAAGGATG
>ML776567.1:151948-166817 GCA_009831015.1 Picea engelmannii
AATCGTCTATAAAAAGGGGAAGAAAAATGTTGTGGCAGATGCACTCTCAAGAAAGGATGAAGATGTTGAGGCCTTTCTTTGTGCTATCTCGATCATCCAACCCGATTGGATAATAGAAGCAAGGGATGAATGGAAAAATGACGTAATGGTGGAGGCATACTAATATGGTGTTGGGTATATGTTTTCGTGGTGGGGGCGTACTAAAATTTGGCATGGTGCATCATGTAGAGTAAAATGTGTGTGGAATATTAGCGTGCGACACAAAAATTGTATGCAACAAATATTAGTGCATGAACCAAAATTGTGCATGGTATATATTTGCACGCAACAAAAGTAGTGTGCAACAGTTATTGGCGCGGCGGAGAAATGATACACATTGGTTAGAGGTGCGCAGAGCATGCACTACCTTATGGTTTTGTTACACATGATAAAAATGGGCGTACAGGTTCAAATGTGTGCATGAATTTGTTTGGTTGGTCTACAACCACAGAAAACCAGCGAATTTCCACGAGATTTTATACTATTTGAAGGTCATCTTATTGCAGTGTGTTTTTGAGGCCCTTAACAACGTTTTCAACTACTCAAAAACCACGAGAACAGAGTGTACCAAGGTTCACTCTGTCTTTGTAGCTCAAATAAAATATCCTGGAGAGAGCTTTCTAATGGTGTAAATCATTTTTCAAACAAATCTTTTATGAGGAAGTTACAGGACAAACAGTGGAGGGTAAATTTTAATACCCAGCTAACTTTGAAGAGCCATAACTTTCTGCTCCGAAATCAGATTGAGACGTAGGAGAAGTAAATGGAAATATATTGAACCATAGAAGACATTCCTAGAGATGAATTAAATTTATAGGCATGTTAAAAATGTTTAATATGGAAAAGAAGGTACCTGTAGCATTCCAGACCAAAAACATGAATTGTCCTAGAACTTCAGCAGGTTGTAACTAACATCTCGAAACCCAAAAAAAGGTGAAACTTGGATAGACTGTCCAAAATATGTATATGAAGAAACAAAATTCAGTGCCTACCAAAACTCGGATGGAGTAGGTGCAAAAATGAATAATTACAGCGCAGATTTGTGCCAAGTTGAAGGGTGAACAGAAAGAAATTAATGGACAATTTTCAAATAACCATAACTTTCTTCTCAAGACTCGGAATTGAGAATGGAAATATGCGTTGGAAAGGTATTGTACACTAGAATATTATTATTCACCTAGAAAATTGATCTGGGCATTCAATTTTTCAGGAAATAAGAAGAAATTATTCGGATATATTATTGAACCAGAATGGTTCATATTTTTCATGAAATTGATGAGTCGGTTAACGTGACAAAGTTTTGTTGGCTACATATTTTACAAAGTTAAAAAAAAATAGATTACATTAGGATCAGTATAGAGTGCAGAGAAATGGAAGATGCACAGGGGTCTTATATCCAAAAAGATGAAATCAGAGGGATGGATGTCCATTTGGGCATTGAATGAACAAACTCCAATGGACATGGAGAAGGAAGGGATGAAAACATGAATATGGTAGAGAACGTTAAAAATTTGCAGAAAGATTTCCAAATCCATAAAGATGATAATGAAAGGCTTATGAGAGCCAAGGAGAAGCAGGAGGAATTCAACATGAAGTTAATGCAGAGCTTGAATATAATAGAAAATAAATTGGATAAGGAGAGTGGCTCAAGAAAATCAGGAAGTCACGGGTCTCCTGATGATAAAAGAAGAACCAGAAGTGTTAGCAGACATCACCATCACTCCTTGAGGCATTCCAATAAGAGATCACACGGCAACTCAAGTCCTTCCCCTGTCAGGAAGCATAAGAGGACTGGGGTGGATGAGCTATGAGGAGAAATGAACAAAATCAAACCTCCTACATTTGATGGTGAGCACAAGAAGGATGAAGATGCAGAGACATGGTTGTTGGGCATGAGAAAGTATTTTCAATTTCATAATTATTCATCTCATGCAAAAGGAAGAATTTCCATATATCAACTCAAGGGAAACGCATCCATGTGGTGGGATCAACTTGTGTAGGTTCATAAAATCAAAGATAAAAGTGTTACTTGGAGGGAATTCAAGAAGTATTTTGAAAAGAAATACTTGACTAAGAGATACTATGACAAGAAAATGAAAGAGTTCTTTGAACTCAAGCTTGGGAGTATGACCACAAATGAATATGAAATAAATTTCTTAGAATTGTTGAAGTATGTTTCTTTCATCAAGGATGAGATAGTTAATATTCAAAGGTATTTGAGTGGGTTTTCATCATTCATCAGTGAAAAAATACGGTATGATGATCCCAAGAAATTGGAGGAGACCATAAGGTGAGCTAAATGCCTATATGATCAGCAAAAAGCAAGGCCAACTTTCCAAAAATCTTGGGAAGACAAAAATAAATTCAAGATGGATCAGAGGAAGAAGGGGACTAAGCCACCATTCTTCAGAAATAGTCCTCAAGGACAACCAACTTCTAGAGAACCTAGAATGATTGAGACAGAGGGTCAAAGGGAAAGGAATCCACCTATTCAATGTTGGGGTTGTAAAGGAGATCATATATTTAGATATTGTCCTCACAAAGGTGAAAAAGTGAGGATTGTTCACAATGTACAACAAGATGAAACAATGAAGGACATGGGAAGAAATGTACCAAAGATCTATGCAGCCCTGGACAACAAGCAAGAAGAGTATCAACCACATATGATTGAACTGGAAGGTATGATCAACAACCAAACCATTGTTATTTTAATTGATTCAAGAGCTAGTCATAGTTATATAGATCCTAAGATGGTCGAAAGTTTTCATTTTTCAAGAAGCAAGCATGGAAAATCTTGGTTGGTGCAGTTGGCTACCGGAGCCAAAAGAAAAGTTAATGAGATGATTAATTCATGTCTTATGAACATGAATGGATTGAACACCAGAGAATATTTGAACATCTCTCCTTTAGGTTCTTGTGAATTTCTAATTGTGATGGAATGGTTGGACCAACATCGTGTTATCATAGACTGTCATAACAAGGCATTTACTTGCTTGGATGAGGAAGGGAACCTAAGGAAAGTGCAAGGAATTCCCAGGGCAATAACCATTAGAGAAATTTCAGCATTGCAGCTGAAGAAATGTTACAGAAAATGGTGTCAAATATTTGCAGCACATATGGAAGAAACACCTAAATATAATGTATCAAATATGGAAGATTATGCATTCCTAAAAGTGTTTGAAGATGTGTTTAAGGAAACGCCAAGATTACCCCCTAAAAGAGACATTGATTTCTCCATAGATTTGATGACTGGAGAAACTCTAGTATCCAAGACTCCCTACAGGATGAGTACACCAGAATTGAAGGAGTTGAAAATGCAACTTGAAGAGATTCTAAAGAAGTGGTATATATGCCCAAGTGTGTCACCTTGGGGTGCCCCAGTTTTATTTGTGAAGAAAAATGATGGAACATTGAGACTTTGCATTGACTTTAGGCAGTTGAACAAGGTAATTGTGAAGAATAAGTATCATTTTCTAAGGATCAATGACATTATTATATATTCTAAGTCAAAATAAGAGCATGAAAAACACTTGAGGATGGTATTACAAGTATTAAGGGTGAATCAGTTTTATGCCAAATTGAGCAAGTGTTCATTCTATTAGAAGAAAATTCATTATTTGGTACATATCGTTTCATGGGATGGGATAGCACTGGATCCTGAGAAGATGGAAGCCATTAGAGTATGGTCAACACAAAATAATGTGACAAAATTCAGATCATTCATGGGCCTTGCAGGATACTATAGGTGATTTATTGAAGGATTCTCAAAGATTGCACACCCAATCACTTCCTTGCAAAAGAAGGGTGTGAAGTTTCAATGGACATTGGATTGTGAAAAGAGTTTCCAACACTTGAATAAATTATTAACAAGTGCTCCAATACTAAGGATTGCAAATCCAAATGAAGACTTAATTGTATGCATTGATGCATGTAAAAAAGGAATTGGTGGAGTCCTCGGTCAAAATGGGTTTGTTGTATGTTATGAATCAAGGAAGTTGAAGGAGCATGAAAATCACTATGCCACTCATGATTTGGAGTTGGAAGCCATAGTGCATTCCTTGAGGAAATGGAGGCAGTACCTCATGGGGAAAAGGTTTGAGTTGAGGATAGACCATAATGGTCTGAAATATTTTTTTGATCTACCAAATCTAAATGTTAGGCAAAGAAGATGGTTAGAATTTCTTAGTGAATATGACTTTGATATAAAGCATATCAAGGGGAAAGAGAACAAAGTGGTTGATGCACTCAGTAGAAGAGTGCAAGAGTTGCATGTTACAACCATTAGCATGTACCAATCAGGTTTGAAACATAGAATTTTGAAGGCCGCCAAATCAGATTTGCAATACAAGGAATTAGTGGCAAAATTACAAGGTATTTTGCAGTAGAAAATTTAAGAATATAAGCTAGATAATGATGAAATTTTCATGTACAGGGGAATAATTTATGTACCAAATTCTCAGGAATTGAAAAATATGATATTGATAGAAATTCATAATGTACCTTATGTTGGGCACCCAGGTTATCACAAAACTATTGCAGTTGTCAAAAGCTAATATTATTGGCCAAGCATGAAGAAAGAAGTTGTTGATTTTATTGTCAAATGTTTGGAATTGCAAAAGGTAAAGGTTGAGCATAGACACCCAGCTGGTTTGCTACAACCATTACCCATTCCTGAGTGGAAATGGGAAGTTGTAACAATGGATTTCATCACCAAACTGCCCAGAACAAACAAGAAACATGATTCTATCATGGTAGTGGTGGATAAGCTTGCTAAAGCTACTCATTTTATTCCAGTAAAGCTCACTCATAAGAAAGCCAACATTGCTAATGTTTATATGAGAGAAATTTCTCGATTACATGGTATACCTAAGACAATCGTGTCTAATAAAGATCCAAAATTTACCTCAAATTTTTGGAAGGAATTTGGAACAAATTTGAAATTTAGCAAATCTTATCATCCAGAGTCAAATGGACAAACAGAGAGGGTGAATCAAGTGATTGAGGATATGTTGAGGATGTATGTGATGGATAAACCATCAAAATGGGAAGACTACCTACATTTAGTAGATTTTTCTTATAACAATGGGTACCAAACATATCTAAAGATGAGCCCATTTGAGGCACTTTATGGCAGAAAGTGCAACACACCAGTAAGTTGGGATATCCCAGTAGATAGAGAAGTGGTTGGACCAGATTTACTTAGGGAAATGGAGGAGATAATGTTTAAAATAAAACCAAATTTAAAGGCTTCCCAAGACAGGCCGAAAATCTATGTTTATAAGGGTAGAACTCACAGGGAATTTAAAGTGGGTTATCATGTATTCTTGAAAGTGAAGGCCAACAGAAGTTCCCTAAAGTTGGGAAATGGTTCAAAGTTGGCATCTTGCTATTGTGGGCCCTTTGAAATCCTAGAGAGGATTGGTCCACTAGCTTATATGATTGCATTCCATGCATCCATGTATGTTCATAATGTATTCCATGTATCATTTATCAAGAAATATATACCTAATGCTAATCATGTTATTGATTAGAATGCGATTCAAGTGGAGCAAGAAAGCGCTTTCCAGGTACATACAGTGTGCATTCTGGACTGGAAAATCAAATAGCTCTGGAATCGAGCCATAGGGATTGTAAAGGTCCAATGGACCCAGTACGGTCCTAAGGACACTACTTGGGAGCATGAGGATGTAATGCGGGCAGAATACCCACATATTTTTTAGGATTTTTGAAATTTTGGTAGTGTATGTGTACATAATGCACTGAGGACAGTGCATAAATAAGGGGAGGGAATTGTAATACCCCTAGGTTGAACCGAATTGTAAATGTAAATGCAAATGTACTTATGATGGTGAGTTGTTTGATATCATTTTTGTATGCAACTTCCATGGTATAGTGCCCACATGTATTGCGCAGTAAAATGATGAAGTGTGCACATTCCAGGATACCGTGCGCAACAAACTTAACTACGCGCGATTTTGAGGCTAGGGAGCCTTTGTGTATATGATGTGTTTTATAGGCTGGTGACCCAGTTTATTATAAGCCAGAAGGATTATGTGATAATTAGGACAGAGAGCCTAGATGTTAAAGGCCAATGAGCCTATTTTTGTATATGTCTCATCATTAATATAAAATACATCACTGCGCGCAGCCTGACCACGATAAAAAAAGCATGGGGGGATAAAATCCACTAGTTAAGGAAAGGGGGGGATAAAAGTTAAGGAAAAGGGCTAAGCTAGGAAGCTTAAGCCAAAAAGGAATATTATATTAATATTCCTTAAAGTATAAAGTATGGATAATTATTTTATCCTAAGTTCTAAGGATGGGGACAAGTGGGCCAAAGTAGCTCCCAACATGACAAGTGTTAAGTTGGGAACATGCATAAGTATAGTTTGGACTTATTTCATTCAGTCAGTCATTCATGTCATCATCATTCACACACTCATTGAGTTTTCCTTCATACCTCTCTGTACCTGTATCCATACCTGAACTAGTACCATACCCATACCTATACTTGTACATGTACCTGGTTAGCTCGGGAGTTGGACTGAAGAAGCGGGTTGTCAAGCCCATGGGATATTGAAGGGGTGGATTGTCAGGCCCATGAGAAATTTCTCTTTGGGTGATAGAATTGTTGGGAATTGATTTTCTGAAGATGATAAACTGCAGCTACAGGGCTCTAAGACTTCATGTCCAGCATGTTGCTAAAGCCCCGTAAGAGAAGTGGGGCAGTCAAGGGACTATTGAGCAGAGAAGGGGCACACTTCCTGGGGTGGGACGGGCATGAGGGGAATGAGGGATTGTAGGCTGTTATTTTGAGTTGGCACCTGTGACAGAGTATTTCCTGTTTTCTGAGATACGCCATCCTGGTTAGGAATCACTTTACCCAGGTGGAGTTTAGTCCTAGCTCAAGGGTGACCCACTGCTGAGAGTGATGAGAAGTGAAGTATAAGGCTGGGAAGTTCGTGGAATGTCTACACATAGTTGGTGATATTCTTACCAAAATAAGTGTCAATTGTGTGCTAATTTATCTATTTCATTATTATGTATGTGTTATATTTATGGGCATTTCCTGTCTATGTTGCATGTATATGTTTATTGTTATTTATGTATGAATTTGTGCATTTACATAATGTATTTGTCTGTTTTAAGTTTTATATATAAGTTTCTGCAAGATTTTCTATGTGTATATGTTTTAATTTGCATACAGTTCAAAAAAATTTGCATGGCATAACCCAGTTGGATGTCGGGGATGTTACATGACCCCTCTCGGCCATTATCCTAGACACTTCCCTCTTTTATGGATTAATTCAACCCTCGTATCTTGTCCATGTCCCCTTAGCATTCGGAATCACATTTTATTATTAAAACATAGAAATACAATTCACATATTACGTCACTTGGTTGTAGCCACAATAAGTTAATAAGGGCTCTTTTCCCAAACACATCGACTCACCAACCTAATCCATATTTATATAACTACAATATAATTCACGGGATTAGAATTGGGGATGTTACATTCATCATTTTCATCATCGTCGTCATTGTCATTGTCATCGCCATCATCATTGTCATTGCCATCATCATGATTGCCAATATTTCCATATTCTTCATCATCGTCATCATTTCCATCATCATCGTGATCAATATTGTCATCATCACTGTCATCATCATCATTTTCATTATCAACATCACCATCATTTTCATTGTCATCATCAAGATCGTCAATGCCATCATCATTTTCTTCCATTGTCATTATCATTATTGTCATCATTGTCTTTTTCATCATCACTGTGATCATTGTCATTGTGAGTGTCATCATCATCATTAATTTCACTTTCATCATCATTTTCATAATTATCATCATGATCATCATGATCATCGTTGTCATCATCATCGTCATTGTCAATATTGTCATCATCATCGATGAGTCATTTCCATCATCATCGCCATTCATTGTCATCATCATCGTCATCATCATCATTGTCATCATCATCGTCGTTGTCATCAGCATTGTCATCATCGTCATTATCATAATCATTGTCATTTTCACATCATTCTGATGTAGGAGCATCGTACGCAACCACCCAAGAAAGCATAAAGGCGGAATACAGCTGGAAAAGCACCAGCGCACATTTTGAAATGTTTTGAAAAATTAATGAACAGATATTAATGTAATAGCTAAGGGAAGCGTACTTACATTTATATCAATATGTTGTAAACAGATCTGGAGCGATTTCTCTCATATGTCGGATGTAATAGGCATTTAAGTTTGTTTAATGAAAGTAGGTAGATTTGATTTAATAGATTAGACAGTTTAGAAGCGTAGGAGGGAAAACGGATATAGACACCCTTACCCTTGTATCATCGTAACAGGAACATTATGATCATTCAGATTTCATAAGTTGTAGAGCTATAGCAGAGAACTATAGAGAAGAACCCATGTACAGGAGCACTTGAGTTAATATATAAAGCTTGACTCAATCTTCATGGTGTTATGATGCTTACTATTTACATTTGTTAAATGGTATGTTTACAGTTGTTTTATTTTCTCTGTTATGCATTTGTTTCAATGTTGTGTTGGGTGTATGATTTCATGTTGAGTGTATGAAGTCTGAGAGAGGAGAAGAATGAATTTCAATTGTTTCTCTTCTTGAGAATTCCTTTAAAGAGTGCAGTGAACGTCCGCAAGGTGTGCGTTGACGAGGATCTGAGTTTTATCTCAGAAAGGTCAGGAGAGATATTGTTGTTCTCATAACCAGCAAAGGTGCGGGTGAGGCACAGAGTCGTGCAAGGTGTGTGTGGGCTGGTTGAAGCCTTAGAACTTACCAACTAAGGTGAAGATTGAAGGAATACTATTGCAAAGAGTGCACAAGGTCGAAGACTCAAATAACCAGAGGATATTTAAAATTTGTCGCAAGGAGTGCGAGCAGGATTCCTTTTGGAGTCTTGAGTTTGCAAGTGAGAGCTCAGGAGGGATAGAACCTTTGAAGTGTTCAAAGGGAAACAGAGGTCGAAATTGTCTTGCATAATTCAAGTTTAGGTGGAAATACGCCAAGTCATTTTGGCCAGAGATTCTTGAGAAGAGTGAACGAATGGTGAAAATTCTTCGTGGAGAAGTGTCGAAATCCCGTGGACCATTGGATATCGCAGATCTGTGAGAAGGTTAAGGCTAAGTGTCTTTTAGTGTTCAGAAGCTCAAGAGGAGTAGCAGTCATTGGATGAGAAGAAACAAGAGCCATTGATCCCCCTTTAGAGTGGAATTTTGGCATTTCGGTATATCGGGGTTCGTCATTTCGGCAATTCCGATGACAAGGAGTCGGGCCACTTTGCATTAAAAACCCTGAAGTCGCAAAACGCAACATGTCTTTGGAGTAGGGTTTTGGTCATGGAGGAAGCAGTCACATGGATCGAGATTGGGTCAGGGGATAATCGTCATTGAGCCCATTTCAGCATTTTAGCATTTCAGGGTTCGGGAAGTAGAGGAGGCTATGATTTTGGAATCGAGAGTTTCAAACTCCCAGTTTGAGAAATCCCGAAAGATCCAGAGCCGTTGGATCGAGGAAGATATCAGTCGTAGATCATATGGGAAGTGAGGCTCCAGGAATTCGGAAATCAGAGTTTCGAAAGGTAAGGAAACTCTCTGTTGTGGATTTTCTTGAGTTGTGAAATCCCGAAGAGTGAAAGGAAAAATTCCCAAAAGGTCAAGGGACAATAGTCATTGGGCCCCAATCGGGTTTTGAGAATCAAAAGGTAGAGTTTCATGGTCAACACAACTCCCAAAATCACGAAGAGATAACCGTCGAAAGGTGGGTCCCAAGTATCATTCAAAGGATACATGCGATGGAAGTCAAAGGAGTGGTCAAGGTTCGGCGAAAATCCTGGAAGGCCATCGATCTCACCAAAGGAGAAATTTCAGAATTCGGGGAATCATAAGGGAAGAGGAACAATTGTTGGTTGTTCGCTCAAGTCCCGAAAATCTGAAATTAGTGGGAAACAAGTGGCGTCTGTATGACACATTGAAGGAGTCAACCTTCGTTGACATTTCGGGTTTCGGAGGTTGAAGAGTCAAGGAACTTACATCAAGATTCACAAAGTCGCGAAATCCAAAATTTTCCTTTTCGGAAAAAGTCCCAATCATATTTGTTGGTCAGGAGTGTAGATTTAACGCCTTGTGGTTGATCATGCAGGCATAAATCATAAGGACCTATGGATACACCCTTGTGTGTGTGATATATTCTCTGTGGGTAAAATCAAAGACTCAATCTGACTCAGGGAAAGGTTTAGAATGATCTTAAGACCGGGAGGTCGTGCAGAACCTGCTGAGGCAAGGGGTGTTGTGCCACATTCTCATCGTCACTGTCACCATCATCATCATCATCATCATCATCATCATCATTGTCATCATCATCATCATCATCATCATCATCATCATCATTATCATCATCATCGTCGTCGTCATCATCATCGTCATCGTCGTCATTGTCATCGTCGTTGTTGTTTTCGTCATTGCCATCACCATAATCAACATTGACGATATCCTCCTCCTCCTCCTCCTCATCATCATCATCATCATCGTCATCATTGTCATTATTTTCATAGTCATATAATCCCACGTCTGATGTCTAGCTTTATTTTTCATACCTTGCGTTCCAATTTTATATACACTGGAATTGTGTGCAAGCTCATGATAAGCACGCCAAGGTTACTAGATTCAAATGAGTCATTAGTAGTGCCCATATTCAATGGAACAACTATATTAAACACGTTGTTACAAGGGTAAGCAATGGATAATCCCCACCCACTTATAGATGGGTTGTAGAATGGACCTAGCTTCTGTTAGAAAACACCTAATATGTGATTCAAAAAAACCTTAAGGATTTGAATGAAAACCCTCTATTGGGTTACCTCCCTAAATATAAACACAATCCACACTGATTCTTTTAAAGGAATAAAAACCTAGATAAAAAATTTCACAACCATCCAAGAAACCAAATGCAAGGTGAGAATACAATGTGTTGATACACAAATAAAAAAAGAATTAATGGAAAAATAAGGCAAGCTACCATATTTTGATGGTGGGAAACATCTCAAGCCTTGGTCACTATTTGGAAACCAATGGAGCTTAGTTTTATTCTCTTAGGACGAAGCCTTTATATATATATTCTTGGGAAAGTCTTGGGAGACATATTGGGATCTCTTATACCCTTTCCATGCTTGTGATTTCTCATGGTTTCAGAAGAAAATGAAAAAAATAAAATAGTGGAAATTTTACTTTGTTCTTTTACCTTGAACTGTTTCCTAGGAAAAATGAAGTGCATCACCCATTGATATCCCCTACACAAAAAAAAATGGTTCATCTCCTACAACATTGGTCATAGTAGACCCATACATATTATCCCAAGGACTCAAAACTTGTATCCTTCCTAATGCATAGGGATACCACCTTTAGAGTGGTATGGATACCACTTTGTAGTAGACATCACTATGCATTATACCACTTTGATATTCTTATGTAGCATAGATAAGACATGGTATCCTCCTGATCCGGAATTGGATCTTGGGACCAAAATGGGTCCAAGAAGGCCTAAATATTAAATTTCTTAGAATGGATTCAAGACAAACATGTGAGTAGGCCTTGTCAATATGAACCCAATGCAACTTGAACAGGCTCAAATGAATGTTGTATGCTCAAGATATCATGGTTTGTTCATTTGGCCAAACATGCAAAAAAAATGTTGATTGTACAGTCTGTATATTCCGTACAGTGTTGACATGGCAGTTGATTATACAGGTCATACAACCGTACAACTGACGTGGCAGGGTGCGTTGGCACTGACTGGATAGGTACAGGTGGACAAATCAGAGTGTGACATGTGGCACCACTGTAAGGGGGACACATGGCAAAGGATGACGTGGAAGGGTCATACAGTCATACGACATGTGGTAGACATGGCAGGTATAGTGGTATGTGACTAGGTAGACACCTGGGTAGACATGTGGACGATTTGATGGTTGACATGTGTCCTTGTTTTTGGAAAATAATGTGGTGCCACATGGCCGAGTCTTGGGCTACCACCCGGAACCCCTCTATTGGTTCACATTGTTTGGAAGAAGTTGGACTCCATGGGAGTCGAATGCGTGACCTCCGACCAGGAAAATGGTTTGGCAGGGCAGGGCTACCAGCCCGCCCACAAGTTTTTCTTACCTGTATAGTTCAAATCTTGTATATAAAGTTGAATACAATGTAATTTGGGGTGGTAAAGGGTTGGAGCCTAGCCCCAACCCCGGAACATGTGACCATTTAATATAACCACTTGCCACACGACCACAACATGTGACCTGGATCTAATGCTTGGTGCGGGAGATAAGGGGTTAGCCCCACTCGATCGGGCTAGCTCGTCGACCAGGGGGTGTAACCATGGGCTACACCGTCGAGGGCCAACAACCAAGGATGATTTTAGGGGCTAAATTTTGCTCATGGGCTAATTTTCTATGGTTTTTACAAAAAAGAGATTCGCTATTTTAAAAATGATTCGCCCAAATTCTATAGGATAAAATTATTTTTCCTTAAAAATCGCCAAAATTTTATAAAAACTATATAAAATCCTTAGAAATTTTAATATTTTTACATAACTATTGACAAACATTTATAGTTGGTATATGAAGGATTAGTAAGATTCGCCAAGGTTTCTACATTTTAAAATAAATTTCCATCCTTAAAATCATCCCTGCCAGCAACCAGTTAGTGCGTGGAGCATTGAGCGTTGGGCCATATGGCCATGACACGGGACCAGGACCCAGAACTGGAGGGAACCACGCGCCCAGCATTAGTGCTAGGCCACATGTAGGGCGCCATGTGACCAGGATCCCGCATAAAAGGGGCTGCGCTCTGAATATTTCCAAAAGTGGGTTTATTACTTTATAATAAATATTTTTTAATGATTTTCTCTGCAATTTGAGGGGTGTTTGGTCATTTTTGGAGGATCTTGGGCCCTTTTTGAGGCCATATCTTGGTGAGAAGTTGGTAGGTTGTTACCCACTTCTATTCTATATAAACCAAAGGTTCATGGATCCATGGGAGGAGAATTCATAACATAGAAATGTTGTTGAATTACTGAGGCAAAGCCATTTTTATGCAGGGAAGCTATTGAGGAGTGCACATTTGAGGGCCATTTATGGGAGCTCCGTTCATCCGATTTCAATGCCGTCATTTTTTTTGGGTTCTTGAGATCTGGTAGAACACAACTAACTCATTTTTGTAATCCATTGGCACTCTAATGATATACATTTAAAGCTTCAAACATAATTAAGAAAAGCCTCACCCATTGAGACAAAGGCTCGGAGACATAGGCAAGATTGTCGAACTCTGTTATCACATTGGTGTTTATGGTTTTGTGTTCTTCATGCTTCTTTTCAGATATGTATATAGTTTAATGGCTTCTATTTTTACTCTTTCATTCTTATTCTTTCATTAATTTCCTAAATGGTAATTTAACTCATGCAAATTAACTCAACCATTGTTGTTTTAAAAGATCTTTTCGGATCAATTGGTATCAAAGCTAGTTGACATTTGGTTTTTGAGTTTGCATGATTACCAGGGAAAAAATGAATCACGGTGAAGGCAAGCTTATTGAAAATAATACTGAGATTGAATCAAGAAAGAGATCTTATCAAAGTGAGAAGATGGCATCGGAAGAGGGACTTTCTCATGATGAGAAAGAGTTTCGAAATACTTTATTTTCCATGTTGGAGATGATGAAGGTCTTGTATGAAGATTACTTGGAATGGAAGAGACCAAATCTAGGTGAATCTTCTAAGGTAAAAAGTGAATAAGGAGAGGATCTTCCTTCACCTCCTTCTTCTCCATCAACTTCTTCTTCTTCAAGTTCAAGTTTTAGCTCCACAGCAAGAAAACATGTCCATAAACATATAGAAGAAATGCCTTTACTTAAACTTGATGTGAAATTTGAATTACCTATGTATGATGGTGAAGTCAATGCAGAGAGACTTGATAATTGGGTCAGACAGATGGAGGTTTATTGCAGTGTGCAACAAATCAAGGATGAGTCAACTCAAATCAAGTTGGCATCACTTAGACTTGCAGTCACAACACTCATATGATGGCAAAGCAAGTTGCAAAATGGCATGCAACAAGTGGTTAATGTATTTCCATCATGGAAAATTTTTATTTCTGCACTTAGAAAACAATTATATCCTTTGGGTTATAAAGAGAAAGATTTAATTGAATGGCAAGGTCTTAAACTAAGAAAAAGAGAAACAGTACAAGAATACACAGATCGATTTCATAAAATGGAATTGATGTTAGATATTCCTTTACATACCCAAGAAATTATTACGAAGTATATAGGAGGTTTACCTGCACACATTCGTAACACTCTATTTATGTTTGGGCCTACTAATCTTGACGAGGCTTTTGTTCAAGCTACATACATTGAGGTAGGGAAAACATGGGTTGGTGTATCAAGGGAATCATCTTCAAGGAAAGAGGACAAAAGGAAGTGGAATGGAAAGAAGGAAAATTCAGTGGAAAGAAAGGAAGTGATCCGGATTATTTTCGGCACGAAATGAGAGCGGAGATATAATAAAGAAATGCACAGAGATACTGCGTATATCCAGTAATATAACAGAACTATATCAGAGATGCAACCATAAACACAGAGATACATTAATACATGATTTCTATTAATGAAAGAAATGTACAGAGACTGTAAAAATACAGAGTGAAAGACTCGCTAGAATGGTGGCAGCTTATCTCTGAGAAGAGATGTGACGGCTACTCGCATTCGCAAGAAGATCATTACAATGAGGC
>ML776567.1:170367-230885 GCA_009831015.1 Picea engelmannii
CTTTATATATATATATATATATATATATATATATATATATATATACCTTGATCCCGCAAGCATTAGTTGCACTGACCCTCTTCTATATGACCATAACCTCGACCTCGCGATCGCTAACCCGACATGTTATATATATGACCTGCATGACCTCGACCCTGTCAATTATTGAATATTCTATTCACCTTGGCATGAAAATTCACTCACTTAGACCCTGCGGACCGCTATCACTGACCTCTCCAGGAGCTAGAGCCACTACACACAAGGAATATACCTCGACCTCGGCCGAAGCAATTAACAATGGTGAATTGCAGGACAAGCAAGTAACCAACATAGCATCTCAGAAACCAACTGGCTTTGTCTCTTGATACAAAATATAGTATTAATACTCCTCTACCAATTGGAACAATTATATATTTACACCGAAAGAATTCTTTTAAGGGGAAGTCAATTGGACCAATTATATATTTACAGCGAAGGAATTCTTTTAAGGGGAAGTCTTTCTTGCGATTTCGTTGTTTGTCCATTACTAATAGAACACTTCCATCTGTAACAAATTTGATGTGTGTGCATGATGTTGTGATTATTTCTTCTTTCATGGGCAAGAGATGTATGTGCATTATGGCAAGAGATGTATGTGCACGATGTTGTTGCAAGGATCCTCCATTCAAGATGTGCACGTAGTTTTTCATTTAATAAGCTATCAACTTCCATGCCAACATTTAATAAGAAATCAACTTCCATGCCTGGGCAGTCCAATCAGTGTAATGAAGGATTTCATTTAAAGGTGAAGGATTTCATTTAAAACACTACACAACACATTTACAACTCATGTCATCACATTTAAAACTCTGGTCAGTATCATAGGAATAGTGAGGATGACATGCAAAGCTCAACCTAGCAACCTAGCAACAGCTACATAGTGTAATAACTACATGCAAGCAACAAGTTGGTTTAGCAATCAAAAGTAAGTCGGTCATTTGGTCTTCTCCATTTTTATATAGAAACCCTTAGGGATGATTTTAAGGATGGAAATTTATTTGAAAATGTAGAAACCTTGGCGAATCTTACTAATCCTTCATATGCCAACTATAAATGTTTGGCGATATTTTTGTAAAAATATTCAAATTTCTAAGGATTTTATATATTTTTTATAAAATTTTGGCGATTTTAAGCTAAAATCATTTTATCCTATAGAATTTGGACGAATCATTTTTAAGCGAATATCGTTTTTGGAAAAACCATGGAAAATTAACCCATCAGTGAAATTTAGCCTCTAAAATCATCCATGGAAACCTTCTTGAATGGAAAATATTCCTTTACGTTATCAAACCTTTGATCCTTTGTATTCTCCTGCATTCATCTCTGGATTGATTTGAAGATCAGTTCCATCTGTTCATCTGCAACCTTCAGATATAGGTAAGCCAACAGATTTTTCCTTAGCATATATAAATATGTAATCTTATTTTCCTTGAATGGTATTTTTCTTTATAATATATAAATGTGTATAGTATTGAAACTTTGGTCTTTCTTAATAATTGCTCTATGCAAGAACTGTTGATTCAATTTGTGACAGAGTTCTGGTCAATTAATAGAACTTATTGTTTTCCCCTACTCAGCTCCAGTTTAACATTGTGAAAATGAAAAATAGCAATAGTAGAAAAATGCGAGAATTACCATAGAAATGAGAGACTTGAATTGAAAATTGAAGTGGCAAGTGCATAGGACAAATTCTTCAGCAAGGTTCATACGTATTATTATGGTAGGGAGAAGGTATTTGACAGGTGTTGGACTTAATATTATATTTTTTTAAGTTTCTACACGAAAAGGAATCCTTTCATACAATTTTCCTACATTCAAAATGTCAAATATTTTCACAATGTGTTGGACTTAATATTAGATGTGTACCCATCGAGCTTATCTCCCTGCGTACAAATAATAGATAACCTTGTGAATCTTGTTTACCCTTGCAAACAAAATGGTCAGAACAAGGGACCAAGTCTAAACAGGTAAAATCGAATTATTGCAGGGAGGTGTAAGATGATATAATTTAATTACAATATAGTTTGCCGCTTGCTTGCAAAACTTAAATGTATAACATAAAAAAACTAAAATCAGAACTCAAGAATTTGGGGTTGTCGTTTTAAGAAGGAAGAATGCTCTTTATTTTTCCTCAAACTCCATCTATCATTTAACTATAGGGAGTTAATATAATATTATTAATATCCCTGGAGCTATTATACATAATAACTCCAGGGATATTAATAATATTATAATATCGTACTCTTAACTAATATTATAATATTATACTCTTAACTAATATTATTATATATAAGGTTCGTGAATTATTAGAAAAATTAATAATATAAATTCTTAATAACTATTATATTTGGGCGGGCTGTCAGATAATAGGGAAAAGCAAGTCACGATAATTTCACAAATTTTTTCATACATTCAAAACCACGAAGATATATTCAACAAGATGTGTTTCATAAGGATAAAACAAGTCAGGTTAATTTTGATTTATGATAATAGACTCCAAAACAGGTTTGCACCCAAAGTTTCTATCTTATTAATATCTTTGTACCTTCAGCTTACAAGGAATTTAATAAGATCTTTGAGGCAACTTTTTTCCATATTTTATTTATTATTATTTTTAATTCCTTAATAGTTTAAGGATTTTTTAATTTTAAAGTATAAAATTTTTATATAATTTATTTATTTTTGTTTTATCATTTTGAAAAATTAATTTTTTTTTCAAATTTAAATGTTTGACTTCTATTTAGACAAATTAATAAAGTCTGAATGGTTCTAATGGTTAAGAACATGTGTTTCCTCTTAAGAGGTCACGGGCTCAAATCCAGAAGGGGATAGAGTGATTATGAGTTTTAATAATGTTTTTCGATATTATTTTTATCTTTTGAAATTTGGGTTTTTAAACAAATCTTTTACATGAATGGACGGATAACTTACTACACCATATGCATCAACAAAATGTTTAAAATAAATTGTGTTTGAAGTCAGATTTTTCTATGCTTCTCAAAATGGCAATTGTGGCTCAAATACAAGAAAAAAGGAATAACAATATCAAATGGTTGATTCTTCAAATTACGGCTCATTCCATATCATTGCAAGTCCTTCAAATTGTCTCCCACTAATTGCAGTACATCTAGATTTTATTTGTAATTCATTCATCTCATTGAATTTATGTTATGTATGCAAGTGCAATTGAATAATTGTTCAATGAATTTTGTAAAATCAAGATTCATGGTTGAGTTCAGATGCATAAGATATTCTAATTGTCCCAAAATTTTGCAAGTTCTTATCAAGAGAAATATATCGCAAGCATATGTTTGATCAAAATGGATAGTTTATTTACCCTACCAATCATAACATGCCATTTTCCAACAACCAGTCTTGGTCAACGGTATTACACTGTGAATTGGATCTCTTTTATGTAGACATCATGTAGGGCATAAAAAAATGATCATTGACTAATAGTATTTTTGTATTTTCAATGGAACTAATGTAAATGTATTGTTTAATTCGAAAATTATTTTATAAAGTGGTTGGTTGCATTTTTATTATTGGGAAAAAACTTTCCATGCTTCTAATAAATGTTTGGTATAATGTTTGAACATGTTAAATGCATTGTGTTACTAACATTATCGATGTAATGTTCAATAATTTTACAATCAGGATTCTGATGACGATCAACATGTCTACCATCTACCATTGCACCCCACTACAATGTGAATTCAATATCTTGTTGATAAATGAGCACAGATCAGAGAGGATGCATACCAAGAATGGTTGAAACAGCCACCTATTCAATTCCCACTACATCCTAAGTCGCCTATTCAAAACCTCTACAATAACACTATTTCTTTACATGTTGGGGATGAAGTCAATTATATAGAGGTTGGTATGGATGATTTCTTGCAGGATACCCAATCCATGGAGGGAATGTTGTTATATGAATTCCAACAAAATGAACTAGGGGATGATGTTGATGTTGTAGGTACCTTCTTCAAAAGCATAAAATATTCTTCCACCGCCCCTCTCTTTGGATAAGGGTCAAGGACTACCCAACTAGGGACCAAAATGTTACTATACAACTTGAAATAATTGTATGGTATGTCAGACGTGTGTTTCTTGGCACTTTTGAGGTAAATAACCATTAAGTCCCCTAATTTTTTAAGGAATCTTGCCACACAATGAAGGAAGAAAATGGTTAATTTTATTCATGTTTAATGATAGTGTACATTTATATTGCCAAATAATTGCATGTTTCTCAAAGATAAGGTACTTGCAAGTGATATTGTCTTGCTCGATAGTTGCACATAGGCAAGAAAAATGTTGAAAATGTATAAATGATTGCAATATATACAAAAATGAATATGCAGACAAAGATATATGTTCATAATATGGGAATCATAGGTACATGGTCCTCCTCATAAGATATTGAGGCTCATGCCTACAATTCTGAATATTCAAGGGCTCTTTTATTGCAAACAATTATCCATGTTGTAGAGGTGGAATGTCTCACATAGAAATGAGCCAAGAGTTATGTGGATCCCAACTGATTTAATAGACATGAATCATATAGAGGATACATGTCTCGATAAATTCAAGGATGAAGTACAGAGCCTATGATTGAGCATTGCCATGGATGGAGTTAACCTATATTCCCTCTAAAACACCAACTATTTTGTTTAGTCAGTGGTGGTGATCAATAATAATATCCCTCTATGGTTTTCCATAAAGAATGAATATCTTATGCTAGCTCTTATAGTTCCAAGTATAATACAAGTGAAGATAATGGATGTCTACCTCCAACCATTGATCGATAAATTTAAGAAATTATGGGAAGGGATACATGTATATGATGTATCAAGACCCATCCCAATGTAGAGGTCTTTCATGCTATATGGCATATGCATGTACACCACACATGATTATCCAGGACTAGGAGTTTTCTCTAGTAAGCATGTTGATTGATTTGTTTATATATGTAAAGTTATTTGGAATACTTAATTTGGTGCAACTATATTTTTGTCACTATTGTGATTTGTATACGATAACATCATAGGTATTGTAACAAAATGGTATCATGGATAGGAATGATTTTAAGGATGGAAATTTATATTAAAATGTAGAAACCTAGGCTAATCTTAATATTCCTTAATATGCAAAATGTAAAATATTTGGCGATAGTTTTGTAAAAATGTTAAAATTTCTAAGGATTTTATATACTTTCTATAAAATTTTGATGATTTTTAAGGTAAAATAATTTTATCCTATGGAAATTGGGAGAATTATTTTTAGAACAAATGGAAATTGGCGAATCTTTTTGTGGGAAAAAACATGAAAAAATAGCCCATTTATGAAATTTAGCCCCTAAAATTATCTATGAGATTCATGGATGTAAATGTTGTGTACCTTCTATAAAGGCTAGGTGGTCCAACTACCTACTAAATCCGGTGTATGAATTCTCGAGGATTTTCCTCACAAAAGACCACCATTATAGAAGAGTTGTATTTGCTTCCAATGGTAAACTTGAGAGAACCTAGAGACCTAAAATAATGACACTGACATATTAGAGTAGGGCATATGACATTGAGAAGGAGAAGGAAATGGTATACTTGTTTGATTCAAATGGGGAACCTATGTTTGATGATCCTTAATTTTTTGACACCTATGTTGAGAAGATTCCCATTGAAATGAAAAGGAAATTTGTATTTTATGAGCTTCTATATTGGGAGAATCTTAAGAATGACCACTTACTAGATACAATGCATATATTCAAAAACATGTCATATTCTTTATGGAAGCACGTATCATCGAATAAAAGTGACACATTGGTTGTTAAGACACATCTTCTTTCTTCAAATACTAAAAAGAGACATTGGCCGAGAAAAGAAAATAGAGGAGAGGTTGGTTCCTCTTATTGTTTTAAATAAGTTTTTATCATCCTTGTTTTCAAACCTAAAACTAGCGATGTATATTTTATATGTAGTAAATGGCCGAGAGCTAAGTGATGTATATTGTAAATGCAATATGTGGTTGAGAGCCAAAGCGATATAATATGTAAATAATGTAAATTGAATATAATGAATAAAATGTATTGTCAATTGTAGATGGACACATATAGATATTTGGGGGCTAAGTATCCACAAGAGAGGGAAGGGGTCCAAGGGGGAGAGTTTACCCATGTTTATTAAACCAAAACCCATTTCTTATTTCTTTCTAAGCTATTCTTACCATGACCCTTCCATTAGTTGTTGAGTGTTATAGATCCCAATCATTAAATTCATGTAAGAGGGTCGGTATGAGAGTCACATCCCATATTTATTAATAGCATGGGGGGTAAGTTCAATCAGCTTGTGGAAGAGTGCAAGTCAAGAAAGCAAGAGAAAAGGTGGAAATTTGTATGGATAAGAGACCAGAATTATGCATTCACGTTTTTGCACAGGGAGTTGTTTTTAAATGGAATTTTCTAGTGAAAAATGGAGTTCTTAGTGTTGAAGATTGAAGGTAGTTATTGTGGGCACGTTTGGCAATTGTTTGGAGCTGGAATTTCATGGAGAAAGAGGTTGTGGGCCTATGATTGAATTTATGTTCGAAATGCATCCAAGGAAGTATATGTTTTGTTGTTGGGAGAATTCATGTTGCGGTTGTAGAATTCATGAGGTCCTAGCAAGTAGAATTCATGTCCAACCTATGTTGGAATCACTGGAGGGGAATGAAAAGGCTTGAGGGACTATGAGCAATGTGGCGCAAACCCCCTTCCCTCTAAACAATTGCTTGACCTACCTTTCTTGGATCATTTGAAATATTGAGTCGGAGCGACTCTTCAGGTCCTTGCGGTTACCCAAACCCACTATACATACATAGGCCCATTTTCCCCAAGTGACCATAGCTATGACCATGGGTTTATCCCTTCAGGATTTGGACTTCAAGGATATCACGAGCTCTTATTTTGGTTCCTTCCAAAGTCCTCTTCCCTGAATCTTCGGAATTCCGCCACGCGTCTCCTCAGATTTTTCGGCCACACTATGGTTCGGGTTTCACGAATTCGTGAAACTCTAGGCCGCTCTCCCACAAACCTCCATATTTTTGAAGCCCAGATTCCTTAATCCGTTGCACATTCTCTCTTCATGATTGATAGTTGGGGTCAAATCACGACTTCGGACTCCACTATTCTACTTCCTCCAAGCCTTCAAACTTCCTGAACTACGAAGTGCCAAAACACAATATAGCTATCCTCCACGTAGTTCTCCTAGATTTGATAGTATGGAATTGTTCTCCTCTCTCCGAAACGAATGTCATCCACTGACTTTGATGGAAACTTTAGGGACTTCTCTCCTTGAAGATTTTACGTCGCTCTCCCTCCTAAGCTTTACTTCTTTGACTTTCTCTTGTTCCTCTGAACACCTTCTTCGACACTTAGTCAAAATCTCAGCCTGTGCATACCTTGTGATAGGTTCTCTTCCACACTCAACTCCTTTGTGAATGATTCACACTCCTTGCGACTATTCTCTGGTCGCTTCTGCCTTATGTGACTAAATCACACTACCCTTCCTGAGATTTCGAGTCTGAAAACTCTGTCGTGCACTCCTTGCGGACGTCGATGCACTCCTTTCATAAATAAGTTCTCGCTATCTCTTCCAAGATTACGAGTCAAAATAGACTTCGTCAACACACTCCTTGCGGACGCTATGCACTCTTTGCACTCACTCGTGGAAGAGAAACAATTAAAACTTATTAAATCTTCACAGTGACTCATATATTTGACCTTGTAAATGCATTCATGGATACAAAAACAAAGAACAACAGAGAAATGAAAACAACCAAAAGTTCTACCCTTCATTCATTCAGATAGACACAATAATAACACGTATTTGGAACAACATTCCTCTGCTATATTCATTCAACTGAAATTTGCATACATTCATACAATATTTCTTTGTATCTCTCAGCTCTTGACTACAATGGAAATCTACACATTAGATTCAACAAAAACAACCCTACTACTGGGAAGCATTACAAATCTTTATACAAAGGGGCTCTTTGAGTCTTTCCCTTCAGCTACTCTATAGCTATCCTATCGAAATTAAATGTTATCAACTACTTAACATTTATTACAATAAATATTGAGTCAGACAAATAAGAGCGAGCGCTCTAGATATGTGATGCAATCCTTTCATATTAAATAAAAATACATCCCCCCCATCAACCTTATGCAATGGATCATCCTCCGATCATTAAACAAGTTCATAACTCAAAACCTTTCTCAGATATTACATTAATACACTGATTTTTTTGAAATTCAAAATATTTCAAAATACACGCTAGTGTGCCCAATTGTCCTCCACACATACTTTGCTGGCGATGCTCCTACATCATACTCCTCTGGCTGAAAAATTCATGAACTCCTGTCCATAATCTCCTTCACCGATTTTCCATGCTTCTGGATGTCTTCTTCACCAACTCAACTGGTATCTTCTACTAGTTGTCCTTTCCACTTTACTAAATATTCAAAATACGTCTTCCTTCGGGTCTTCTTTCCAACTCGTTGATCTACGATCTTTTCCATCTGTGGATTCTCTGATATAGGCATCTGCTTCCTCCACTAGATATCTCCTCGATATTCTAATCCCTCGGATCTGCCTTCCCTGTAAGGATACATGTCTGTAATATTGAATATGGGCGATATACCCAAATCTTCCGGCAACTCTATTTCATAAGCATTTTCTCCAAATCTTCTCAGGATTTTACATGGCCCTATGTTTTTCAATTTCAACTTATTATATGTTCCCCTTGGGAACCTTTCCTTCCTAAAATGTTCTAGAACTTGATCTCCAACTTCAAATTCAATCTTTCTCATGTGTTGATTAGCTTTGTGTTTGTATTCACTGTTACTCTTCTTCAAATGCTCCTTGATCTTATTATGAAGTTCCTGCATTTCTGTAGCAAATTCTTCAGCTCCCACACTCCTAAATTTGCTCTTCTTCAGATATCTTAACTATGACACTCCTCTTGGATTCATTCCATACATGATTTGAAATGGACTTTTCCCAGTGCTTTTGTTCACTGAGTCATTATACACAAATTTTGCTTGTGCTAGAATCTGATCCCACTAACTATGTTGTTCAGTGACCAAAATCCTTAACAAAACTCCTAAGCTTCTATTCACCACTTTGGTATGTCTGTCTTTCTATGGATGATATGCAGAACTAAAAGATATTTTTGTTCCCAACTTTTTCCACAATGTCCTCCAGAAATGACCAACAAACTTGGCATCCCTGTTTGAAACTATACTCCTGGGCAATCCATGGAGTCTCACAACCTCTTTGAAAAACAAATTTGCAATATGTGTTGCATCACTGGTCATCTAGCATGGGATAAATTGTGCCATCTTCGAAAATTTTTCTACTACCACAAATATGGAATCACTTCCTCTTTGCATCATTGGAAATCCCAAGACAAAATCCATGCTTATTGCATCCCAAGGCCTCTTTGGAATAGGAAATGGCTGATACAACCCAGTTTTTTTCGTCTTTCCCTTGGCATACTGACAAATCTTGCATTTTTTTACAAATATTTTCACCTCTGCTCTCATACCTGGCCAATAATATGAACCGATTAATTGGGAAAAAAAAAATTCATGGATGAAATGTCCGGCTAGACCTCCACTGTGATTTTCCTTCAGCAAATTCTCCCTCATCGAACATCTTGGTATGCACAAATGGCATCCCTTGAACAACAACCCATCCTGAATCAGATATTTGTCCCACTGGCTTCTGTCTCTCATCACAAGATCCGCACACGCTTCGTATACCTCTCTAAAATTTGGATCATTATGGTACATTTACTTAAGGTGATCAAAACCCAAAGTTTCGACCTGAAATTCCAGCAGAATTAAAATTCGCATGCTCAATGCATCAACAACCTTGTTAGCATTACCAGAAATGTGCTTAGTAACAAAAGTGAAAATCTTCATAAATTCTATCCACTTGGAGTGTCTCTAGTTTAACTTCTCCTATCTAGTTATGAATTGCAAAGCTTGGTTATTGCTATACAAAACAAACTCCTTTGGCACAAGATAATGCCTTCATTTCTTCAAGGCTTGAATTATGGCATAGAAATATTTGTTGTATGTGGAGTATTTCTTCTTGGCTTCATCCAGCTTCTCATTGAAATATGAAACATGCCTATTCTCTTGACTTAATACCACTCCAATTGCAACTCCACTCGCATCACATCTCACTTGAAATGTCTTTCTGAAATCTGGTAAAACTAGAATCGGTTGTTCTGTTATCTTCTCCTTCAATATGTTGAAGCTCTTCTCAGCCGCTTTTGTCCATTTGAAAGACTTGTGTCTTTTCTTCACTGTATCCATCATTTAGTCACTAATCCCACTAAATTTTCTAATGAACTTATGATAAAAACTAGCTAATCCATGGAAGATTCTTACCTCAAAGATATTCCTTGATGATGGCCATCCTCTGATTGCTTTCACCTTTTTGGGATCCATCTTCAATTCATTTGAAGAAATCACAAAACCCAAATATATGAGTTATGTCTTCATGAAAGAGGACTTTCCCATATTAATCAACAGCTTCTCTTCTTGCAACCTCCTCATCAATAGTGTCAAGTGTCTCAAGTGCTCCTCCTTAGTCTTTATAAATACTAGTATATCATCCAGATATACGATCACGAATTTACCAATAAAATATTTTAACACTTCATTCATCAGCCTCATAAAAGTAGTTGGGGCGTTCTTTAAGACGAAAGGAATAACAAGCCATTCATACAACCCCTCATTTGTCTTGAATGATGTTTTCCACTCATCACCTTCTCTCATTATTATCTGGTGATATCCACTTTTCAAATCTATCTTTGAAAAATAGTTTCCTCCACTTAGGCAATCCATCAAGTCATCCATCCTTGGAAATGGAAATCTCTATCTGATGGTAATCTTATTTATGGCCCTCGAGTCTGTACACGTTATCCATCCTCCATCCTCCATCCTTCTTCGTACTCAACATAGTCGAAACTACACATGGACTGAAGCTTTATCTAACAGATCATTTGTCTAACAGATCCTGAACCTATCTCTTCACCTCCTCATTCTCTTGAGGTGTCAATCTGTATGCTGCTTTATTTGTTATTCTTTCTCCTGGTATCAATTCAATGTGATGATTGATGCTTATGATAGGTGTAAATAATTTTGGTAACTCATCCACTACTATATCGGAAAAATTCTCTAGCAATTCCTGAAATTCTTCGAGAAAATATTCCATCGAAGTACTAGTAAAGATAACCGTCGGCTTCCTCACTATAACGAACTGCATCTCCTGTTCCTTTTTTACCTCATTCAATATTTCCTTCCCACTCATGAGAAGTATTCTCATGCTAGCTTCATCATTCACCTTATTTTTTTCAATTGGCAGCAACATGTGTGTCCTACCATTCTTCTCCAAAGTATAGGTGTTTCTCCTCGCATCATTAATGACATTCTTGTCATATTTCCACAGTCTTCCCAATATAACATTAAATACATCCATGGGAATCACATCACATGGGATTTCATCCCTATATCCACCTATTTTAATTTCAACCCGACATTTTTTAATGATTGTTACCTGATGACCTTTCTGCAACCATGATACTTTATACAAGGTCAGGTGTATAGTCGTCTCCAGCTCTAGCTTCTCCACCATCTCTATGGATACTAAGTTGTCAGTGCTCCCACTGTCAATTATCACCTTGCAAACTATGTCCTTTGGTTTGCAAGCTGTCCTGAAAAAATATTTCCTTTGCGTTTTCTTTTCAGTCTCTGGATCTTTCTTCAAAAGAACCTTCTTCATCATCAAGGATTTCCCATCCTCTGCTCCTTCTTCCTCAACATCTCGCTTATGTGCTTCTGAAATGTGAGCTTCACCTCCTCCTTTTGTTCTCTTGGGACAATCCCAAGACATATTCCATGTCTTTCCACAGGCATAACACCTCACTTATCCTCCACTGCCTCTTCCTCTGGGAAAAGAGTTTCTACCACCACTTTGCCTTCCTCAGGAACTTCCTCCTCTCTCAGAGTGACTATGTGTTAGAATATAGAAGATGGTGTGCTCATTTTACCATTGAAAATACCTTTTTCACCCAACCATAGGTCGAAGCCTCCCTCCGAGCACCTTAACCTTGACTGAGAATTCCTCCGGAAGCAAACCCTAGGCTAGATAGCCAAACAAAGGGTAGTGCATCATTCCCTAAGGATAGCGCATCACAAAAATTTGATCAGATAGTCCAAACCCTAGCCAAGAAATATTCAACCCAATACTGAAAAATCATTGTTGCTACAGTTGCACCTACAACCCTCCTCCACATGTGTGCATCAAACTGCAACTACAGTGCGCACCAACTAGGAAACTGCAATTCTGAGATGCTACAAATGAGAACTAGTGCCCTGTGTTTATAGTAGTTATGCCAGTTTTGTTGGGGCCGACTTCTCCTTCTAGATAAGTGTCTGTTTAGTATATTATTATTATTTATGGCCGACTTCTTCTCTTGGAGGCTAATAACCTAATATAAATTATCTTTTTGAGCTGACAAGGCTTCTAGGGTTATTAGCTAACTCATTAGGGTTTCGCTTGCTTCCCGGAGTCTTCTATTCTCGTCAGGTTCATTCATGGAGGTAAATACCTCCCACAACTACCATAATATTAACACTCCCTCCTAGCTAGAGAGGTATTTACAGGTAATGGACTTGAGCACAAAAACATACCATTTACCCAGTAGCATCAATATAGTCATCTAGACTATTTCATGACTAGATCATGAGCATAACCATCACCATCAGTTGCATCAACTCTCAAAACCATACTTCATCTGAGTAATTAGATATGATGATGGATAAGTCACTCTTACCATAGAGTGATACAAGAGAAGTAAAAGTTCTGAACTGTTTTCCATCTGGAAAATCTCTGTTCATCATCCATATGAATGATCATTATCTCCAATAAACTATTGATAGTCTTCAAGGCAATTACAACAAGGATAGAGCACAATTGTGTCTATTCATAGTAGTACATAACTACAATCCAATGGTTCACTACCACATCAAGTAACACACAAGTACTTGATCAGCAATGTATGGTTGCGAACAGTGAAACATATTCACCACAGTAGTCCTCATCTACTGTCATCTGACAGCATTCTGCATAGAAACAATGTTATGATATAAACTGATTTGTCTGGGCCAATCTTTCACTCACATCTGTGAGCTCTGAAAAAAATATATGCCACAATGGTCTTCATCTACTGTCATATAATCTTCATAACAAACATCTGATAGCAATCTACATAGAAACAATGTTATGATATAGATTGAATTATCCGGGCCAATCTTTCACTCACATCTGTGAGCTCTGAAAGAATATTTGCCTCACGAACAGTGGAACATATCCACCACAGTAGTATATCTCTATTGTCTAGAGACAGGTAGTCTCCATAACAATCATCTGATGCCATCTTGCATAGAAAAATATTGTTAAAGATAAACTGAATCCTCTGGGCCAATCTTTCACTCACGTTTGTGAGATCTGAAAGAATATCTGCCCTCGTCAGCAATGGGCTATCTTCCCGATTCTTCACAAACAAGGAAGAAGGATTATTTCTGATTTCTGAGCCTGGACCATTTCTCACCCTGGGCCATTCTTCCTACACTAATTAAAGTGCACCATGGACAGAATGTATAAACCCTAAGAAATGTTTGGACCATTCCTCACCCTAGGCCATTCCTCCTACACTAATTAAAGTGCACCCTAGAGAGAATGTATAAACCCTAAGGAATGATTGTCCCTGATTGATGAGCCTAGACTATTCCCCACCCTAGGCCATTCCTCTAACACTAAACAAAGTGTAACCTGGAGAGAATGAGTCTATCCTAAGGAATAACTGTCTGGACCATTCCCCACCCTGGGCCATTCCTCCGACACTAAACAAAGTGTAACCTGGAGAGAATGAGTATGCCCGAAGGAATTTCTATCCTGTATCAACCTCCAAAATGGACCATTCTTCGAAACTGCTCACAACTATGAACTTCGAAAGAATGACCGCCCGGTGAGGCAGACCATTCTACTTGACCACTACTCAGAGTGATTGCCAAGAAGAATGATTGTCCTATAYCACTCCCCATGTTAACCACAATGGGAAGTCGTTGTCTATGATACATCAACAATTAGTCTGCCTCCCATGTTAACTACAATGGGAAGTCACTGTCCGTCAGAAATCTCAATCCACTTTCCGAACAGGAAAGCATCTGTCCAATCTGGACTATTTTTCAATTACAAAGATAAATAATATTTTCATTGTTCTCACCTAACTTGGAGAGTCATTTCTTCCTTTTAATATAAGAAGGAAGTTGTTTCCACAAACTCCAACTTGAGTACGCAAACTCGTTCATCTTGGATAGAATCTTTTACCAAAATGTCTGCTTATCTGCTTATTTGTGGAGATATGTGTTGGAGAAATCATTTTCTCCTTTCTGGATTTTATCATGGATAATGTAATGCTTGTACTTTAGTCTGGAACACTTGTGAAGGCTTCATGTAGATCTTAACAATAGAGTATATCATAGTTGGAGAACTGGAACATATCCATGTGGCGCTTCTTCTGTCATCATGAGATCTGATCTACTAAGTAGTCATCTTGATGTTATAGGAAATATTCACCATGCTTCTGCTATGCACTGGAGGTTCTCCACCAAGTTGTCTTATTCTTATCTGCATACAGGAGTCTCTTTCTAGTATGCCTCAAAGTCTTAATATTTCTCTTCATACGCTCTTTATTCAATTTCTCTGGAGAACATTCTTTGCATTCATCTGATGTAGAATTCCAACTCATGGATGTTGTGGATGATATAATGAATTATATAGAGATAAGTCTGGTGTACTGGAACAAGAAATCATCATAGTCTTCTCCCTCCATCTAAGAGAACCTCTGGTTTTGAATCTCACAATGCTTTCATTCATAAGTCTTCCATACACTATTCTTCATCACGACTTTCAGTTCTTCTGCTTGATTGCTTTTAGTGAGTTCATATCAGCTGGTAATCTTGTGATTCTAGATACAGTGACTGGTTGTTCTGGTTTCTCTTCTTTCTTAGAATCTTCGTGTTCTTCTTTAGTTTTCGGGTCCATGGAGTTTCTTATAGATTCCATTCCCTAGAGATTCCACTTCTTCCCTTCATCATAGGATCACAGATCTGGATGGACAACCAGGAATTCTTTAGGGATTCCGAGGAAGTATTCTTCTGCGGATAAACTGAACACGCGTTGTCTTTCATGACTGTTACCATGGATATATGCCTTTCATCATCTTCTATGAATCATAGGATTAGCTCCCTTCTAACCCTTGCTTTATGTAAGAGTGCATATAATCGGCTCCCCTTGTCTAATATAGTCCATACTTCCATCTGCATCCTTATTGTCTTATGTAATATATAATTGACTCTTCTGTCTGATAAAGTCCATGCTTCCGTCTTAGTTGTCGTCATAAGTCTTTCTCCAATTTCTCTTGATGTCTAACTTCTAAGTCTCTTCAAGATTGATTCTTATTTCGGCTTATCTTGTAATAGCTTTCACGTGATATATTTCATTCTTTCATGTGTAATATATAATGGTAACTCTTTTCATCTTGTTTGTTCTTTCATAGGTATAGTTCCTCTTGGAACACATTATTTTCTAAGAGATAGATATACAAGATATGTACAAAGATGATGCAAGAAAGATATGTACAAGAAATAAGAAGAGTGTTGTTACCTTTTAGTAGAAGAAGTCTCTTCCATGCTGCTTAGTCTTCTTTGTAGGTTCCTTTTCTTCGGCGATCGATGCTTCGTGTTTCTCCTTCCTTTTCTTTAGCTCGGGACACTGATTCCTGTAGTGACCGTACTTCTGACAGTTGAAGCACTGTATTTCTTAAATATATTTTCTTTGTTTTGACTTCCTTCTTGAATCGAACTTTCTTTTGTTCCTGAAGTTCTTGAATCTTTCTTTGAAGGCTTGATCATCGTACTTCTTTTGAGGTTTCTCTTTTGCATTGATCCTTGATTCTTCTTGAGCACAACAATTCCAAAGTTCTTCAAATGTTGGGTACTCCTTCCTTGTGTTCATGCTTGCGGAAAATGCATCCCATGTCTTGGTAAGACCATTGAGTACTATGTTCACCAATTCCTTTTCTGAAGTGATCTCTTCAATAGCTTGTAGTTGATCTATTAACTGGGAAATCCTTACAAAGTATGATGTTATGTTGTTGTCATCATTCATCTTCATGTCATAAGGCTCATTCTTCATACTCATAACTTGTCCAATGTTTCTGACTGAGAAGAGATTTGTTAGGGCATCGTACATCTTCTTCGATGAGTCAATATGGGAGATGTAGGGTATCAAGTGGTATTTTATGGAATCCACTATGATACTCATGGCATTGATGTCAACGTCTTTGAACTTCTCCATAGCTGCAACGTTTTGTGGTTCCTTCTCTTCTCCTTCTTCAAACTATGGCTTCATGATCTTTCCTTTCACAATATCTAGCACTTTATTCTTAGCAAGGATGAGGTCAATCCTTGTCTTCCATGCTATGAAGTTAGAGGCTCCATATAGCTTGTTCTCAGACTTCATAGAGTTCGCCATGGCTTGCTTGACTTGGTCAAACCCTAGATTTGACCATAAATTCAAACTTCACGTCTTGGCCTTCTGAGAGTACCAAGAGATGTGTTGGGCTAGGGCGCACTGATCTATCCATAGATTAGGTCAATCTCGTCATTTAAGGTGCCTCGACAAGAGGTTTAGGGTTTCTGCAACTGCTTCTGTTAGTAACCCTAGCTGCAGTGCTTTTGGAAACTGCTCCTACTAGTAACCCTAGCGGTAGTTCCTCAACGAGCTCAATGTCTAGAGGCTATGTTTCCTTCCAGTGTTTTAGGTTAACTGAAGGGGTGTGGGCCCATAACCTGTTAGAATATAGAAGATGGTGTGCTCGTTTTACCATTGACGATACCTTCATCACCCAACCATAGGCCGAAGCCTCCCTCCGAGCACCTTAACCTTGACTGAGAATTCCTCTGGAAGCAAACCCTAGGCTAGATATCCAAACAAAGGATAGCGCATCATTCCCTAAGGATAGCGCATCACAAAAAGATGATCAGATAGTCCAAACCCTAGCCAAGAGATATTCAACCCAATACTGAAAACTTGTTGTTGTTGCAGCTGCACCTACAACCCTCCTCCACATGTGAGCATCAAACTGCAACTACAGTGCGCACCAACTAGGAAACTGCAATTCTGAGATGCTACAAATGAGAACTGGGGCCTTGTATTTATAGTAGTTCTACCAGTTTTGTTGGGGTTGACTTCTCCTTCTGGATAAGTGTTTGTTTAGTATATTATTATTATTTTTGGCCGACTTCTTCTCTTGGAGGCTAATAACCTAATATAAATTATCTTCTTGAGCCGACAAGGCTTCTAGGGTTATTAGCTAACTCATTAGGGTTTCTCTTGCTTCCCGGAGTCTTCTATTCTCGTCAGGTTCATTCATGGAGGTAAATACCTCCCGCAGCTACCATAATATTAACACTGTGTATTTTCTCCACCTCATCCTTGAGATTTTGTGCTTTATCCTAGGTAAATCCTCTACCTTTGTTCAAGCTTTGACCTCTATTTTGTTGACTATGCTTCCTTCCCAACTTCTCTTTTGCCTTTAGCACCATTTGATACACGTCCTCTACTGTCCTGACTATCGCCATGTTGATTTCATCCTAGATATCATATCTCAGGCCATTGATGTATTTGGAAACCTTCTCCTCTTCTCTCTCTCTCTATGTCCAGCCCTAATGTTCAATCTGTAGAACTCCTCTGTGTACTCCTTCACATTCATCCCTTTCTATCTCAGGTTTTTCATCCTTCTGAACAGATTTATTTGGTAATAATTGGGCATGAATTTCACCTTTAACTTGGCTACCATTCGATCCCAACTTTTAATCTTTTGTTTTCCCTTGATTCTCCTGTCGTCTTGCAGTTCATCCCACCATAGTGTTGCATGTCCTTTCAACCTAGTGACATCATGTCTCACCTTTTTCTCTTCTTCGACATCCTCATAGTCGAAATACTTGTCCATTTCTTGTATCCAATCAAGCAATTCTTCAGTGTCTAAATTACCTTAATACACTGGGACGTTTATCTTCGCTCTGGATCCAAACTTGAAAACTGCTCTCAGAAAGCGTTCCTCCACAGCATCCTCAGCTACTGCTTCTTCGACTTCTACTTCTCCATTCTCTACCTTGTTGATGTCTCCAGCATCAGGTGCTCTCCTTTGTCTCGTTTCCATGGCATCCAACCTTCCTCTGAGCTCTCGCATCTCCCTTTCCATAGCTCTATTTTCTATGGGCAGCTCTGCACGTCTTCTAGGTGGCATTGTGTTGATTCTTCTAATACCTCCTGATGATATCAGTCTACTCCTCTTTCTACATAAATCAATTATGTACTCTCTCGGATACCACTCTGGCGCAAACCCCCTTCCCTCCAAAGGGTTTCTCAACCTCCCAGTCTTGGATCGCTCGAAACACTAAGTCAGAGTGACTCTTTGGATCCTTACGGTTACCCAAACCCACTATACATACACGGGCTTGTTTTCCCCAAGTGACCATAGCTATGACCGTGGGTCTATCCCTTCGCGATTCAGACTTCGGGGATATCCCGAACTCTTCTTTCGATTTCTTCTGAAGTGCTCTTCTCTGAATATTCAGACTTCCACCATGCGTCTCCTCAAATTTTCTAGCCCCACTATGGTTTGGGTTTCGTGACTTCGTGAAACTCTAGGCTGCTCACCCACGAACGTACGGATTTTTGAATCCCGAATTCCTTAATCCACTTCCACTTGCTCTCTTCGTGATCAAAAGATGGGGTCAAATAGCGACTTCAGACTCCGCGATTCTACTTCCACCAAGCCTTCAAAATTCCCAAACTCCAAAGAGATGAAACACCTTACGGCTATCCTCCACGTATTTCTCGCAGATTTGATAGTCTGGAATCATTTTCCTCTCTTCAAAAAGAATCTCGTCCACTGACTTTGATGGAAACTTCAGGGACTTCTCTCATTGAATATTTTTCGTCGCTGTCCCTCATGAGCTTTACTTTTTCGACTTTCTCTTGTTCCTCTGAACACTCTCTTAGACACTTAGTTGAAATCTCGACCTGTGCACACCTTGCGATAGGTTCTCTTCCACACTCAACTCCTATGTGGATGTTTCACACTCCTTGCGATTGTTCTCTGATCGCTTCTGCCTTCTGTGACTAAATCACGCTAGCCTTCCTAATCTTTCGAGTCTGAAAACTCTATCGCGCTCTCCTTGCAGACGTCGATGCACTCCTTTCACACACAAGTTCTTTCTATCTCTTATGATGTTACGATTCAAAATAGACTCTGTCAATGCACTCCTTGTAGATGCTATAAACTCGTTGCACTCACTCGTGGAAGAGAAACAATTGAAACTTATTCAATCTTCACAGTGACTCATATATTTGACCTTGTAAATGCATTCATGGATACAAAAACAAGGAATAACAAAGAAATGAAAACAACCAAAAGGTCTACCCTTCATTCATTTAGATAGACACAATAATAACACGCATTTATAACAATATTCCTCTGTTATATTCATTCAACTAAAATTTTCATTCATTCATACAATATTTCTCGGTATCTCCCATCTCTTGACTACAATGGAAATCTACACATTAGATTCAGGAACAACAACCCTACTATTGGGAAGCATTACAAATATTTATACAAAGGGGCTCTTCGAGTATTTCTCTTCAGCTACTCTACAACTATCCGATCGAAATTAAATGCTATCAACTACTTAACACTTATTACAATAAATATTGAGTCAGACAGATAAGAGTGAGCGCTCTAGATCTATGCTGCAATACTTTCATATTAAAGAAAAATAAATCTCCCCCATCGATATTACATGATGGCTCAGCCTCCAATCATTAAAGATGTTCATAACTCAAAACCTTTGTCAGATATTACATTAATACACTGATTTTTTTGAAATTTGAAATATTTCAAAATACGTGTTAGTGCGCCCAACTTTCCTCCACACATACTTTGTTTGTGATGCTCCTGCATCAAAATGAAGGGGTATTTCATCCCTTTGGTTGTGTAGGTTGAGGGGAAGATAGTTGATGGATTGGAATTAATTGTGAGTTTGACTATTGAGAGGGGAACATTAGCCATCCTTAGGGACCACTATCTCTTGTGGATTCATAGCCCCAGCTTGGGGGCGTATTAGTATTTAGAAATAGAATAACAAGGCTATAGTTGGGGGGAGCATTCGTCCTCTATAGCGGGTTGCACATTTTATAAAATAAGTGTTGTTATTTGTTGTGTAATTTAATCTCAATTATATTTGGTTATTATTACTTGTTGGGAGCAGATTGATGGATTTAAATCCATGTTTATGTGGTTGAATGTTGTTGTATTTTATTTAGTTCTTTCTATGCACAATTAAGCAATTTTATTTATGTTTTTAAGTAGCATGGATAGTTTCATGTGTATAAATGTCATGTTGTGGGTTATTTCTTCATTTAGAGTGAGTATCATAATTTTTTGTTTGTTTGTTTTAGTAGTGACATGACCCAGCTAGGGGTTGGGTACATTACAAAGTGGTATTAGAGATTTTGGTTCAACAATGAACCCGTATGGGCCAAGAACCATTGAAAATTTAAGGAAATTTTTTGTTGCAGACTTTGGTCTGTATGAATTTGGGGGGAAATCAAGAGAAAATCAGAGTTAAATTCCCAAATCTATGGTCAAGATTCATGTTTAAATGAATCAAAATTGTTTAAGAGGTCAATGGAGCCAATCTACAGAGTTGCAGAGTTAAATTCAACCTAAAAGGTCAAAATATGAGTTTTGATGGTCGTGGTAGAAGTTGGATAGAGTTGATGAATTGACAACTGAGATTGCAATCGATCGTAAGAACAATGGCTTAGATTCACTTTAATAAATTTAAAAATTCATAAGGTTTGGGCCATTTGAAAGGTTGAGAAAATCAATGGCTGAGATTAAATTTTGGTGATTGGGAAAATGAGAAGATCGGCGATCTAGATTCGTCGAAGAATTGGACCGAAACTTCTAAGTAATGAAGTTTTCCAATGGAATTTGTCGATGCCTAATGGTCGAATCGGTGATTTTGGAAAAGAGTTGGATTTATCCAAAAGAAATCTTTGATCATCGACAGTCAATGGTAGGAAATCGACAAATTTTGGCAAAAGTATCACACGTCCAAAACAAATCTCCAACGATCAATGGAAGAAGTTGGGAGAAGTTTGATAAGATCAATGATCGAGATCATTTTTGAATGTAATATCAATGGTCCAAATTCATCGGAAGTTTAGTTGATCTTAAGTATCAAAAAATTCGTTGATGGCATAATTTGGTGAAGGTTTCATGTACCCAAATGGGATCGTCGATCACCAATGATCAGGGATTGGAAAAACTTGGTGATATTTTTCATTTGACTGAGATAAATCTCCTATCATCGATGGTCGATGATCGGGCATCAAATGATTTAACAAAGTATTTTAAATATTCCAAGAGAAGTGTTTGATCATCGATGAAGGAAAAGAGGATGGTGACATCATCATCCATGTGTCATTCCATGTCAGAATCCACGTGTCATGCCATGTCAACCAAGTTGATACCTCGGGGTGATGTTTCATGCCATGTCAGCATCTATGTGTCATTCCATGTCAGCATATTTTCCACATCAAGAAAGAGATGGATGATGGTCGATGATTAGGCGTTAGGGAGATTAACGATCAATTTTGGTTTTCCAAGAGAATCCTTCGATGGTCGATGTTCGATGATCATGTGTCAGGGAGATTTGTGATTATTTTTGTTTTGCGAAGGGAAATGATCGATATTCTATGGTCAATGATCAGGCGTCAGGGAGATCGGTGGGAAAGTTAAATTTACAATAATAAATTTCCAAACACCAATAGTCGATAAAGAGCGGATCAATGATCCAGATTTTCCTTAATTTGATATCAACAACTCAGATTTAAAGGGTTGTTACAACAGTAAAACAGTCACATTTTTAAGAATTTTTCATATTTTTAAACATCACGAACTTGTGAGGCAATTTTGATGCCCTAAATGACATTTTTAGGGAATAAAAACCTACAATAACAAAGTGTTCCAAGGTACACTATGTATCTACATCTTAAATAAAATAACTTGGAGAGATATTTCCAATGAGTTATTCTGAGTGCAAAACATAGCTCGTATGAAAACTTTATGACTAAATCAATTGAGGTAATATGTTGGCACCGAATTACTTCCAGGGAGCATAAATCCTTACTCAGAAGTTTGTTTGAGGTACATGAGTAGTTTTTGGAAATCTTATGCACCATATAAGACTTCCATGGAGCTAGATTTGGGATGTGGGTATGTAAAAATGTGCAAGAAGAGAAATAATACACACGTAGCATACAGGGATAAATTGGGAAAAATAGTCTAAACTTCTCGATACCATAAATTTCATCTCAGAGCTTGGATTTGAGTAAATGGATAGTCCCTGGAAAGGTATTGTGGAGGAGAAGACATCTATCCACCCAGAATTTTGGTTCGAGCAATGAAATTTATCAATAAGTGATAAAAGATACATTCATGTTGGTGACGTGGTTCTAAAGTGAGACAAGCCACATGAAGACAAATGGAAACATTTGAAGTTTCACCAATTGTGGTTGGGTCCTTTCATAGTCACAGAAATGATTGGCCTAAGTACCTACAAATTGAAAAATCTTGAATGGTATGTAGACATCCTCCCCATCAATGCCCAAGTTATTAAACATTACATCAGCTAGCCTTTGAAGAGGCTTCCCTTGTACATAAATAAAGAGTCTTGTTTCCATCTTTAATTTTTTTCTTTGTTCTATTTTAAATTATGTGCATGAGTGCTTCATTTTATGCTTTGCATTTTCAATTGCTTTTGATTCTAGTTAGATTGTTTCTTCTCTCTTCCAAGATTTTTTCCTTAGACTTCTCAGTGAACTTGGTGTTGTGGATCTGAAAATCTATTATGATATGGCACATTGGTATCAAAATCCTGAAAATATACATTTTTATTCTAGACACAACTTCATTTGTCCCCATGAAACACTAAGGTGCATTACCCAAGTCATATTTAGTAGAGGAATACAGTCCTTTAGAAGATGAGCATTGCAATCCTAAAATGTATCAAGAGTGAGTTAATGGTCATATAAAAGAGAATTTTTTTTGTTTGTATGAAAATAACAAGGTTGGAAGCTACTTTGGGAGGATAATTGTAGTACTCAAGGCATGTTACTCGGGGAGTTATCTCATCTATAATGAATTTAGTAGATCTGAATTTCACAAGTTTCATCCTACATGCCTTTACAAGAAAATTGGAGTCCTCCCTTCCACCTGACTCTAAATTTAAGAGAAAATTCATATTATAAAGGTAAAGTCTTGGGGAAAGGCATTCTATCTCGTGTGGGGAATGCAAGTATCTTCGTTGAGGCTATGGATGCTCGTTGGTAGTGGAGAAAGGCTTGTGACACTAGGGTGACTCTGTCATGGCTATGAACACTCACTGGAAGTGGTGAAACACCAGATAAGTGCACAATCAACTTGTATTCTCGGCATTCATGATGCACCATTTCCTTGTAGTACTTCACCTTCCTTCCTGAAATGATCCAGTTTAAATAAATAGTCTATTGTGATAAATCTACTCTAGGCATGGCCATAACCTCTCCCTTGCATCATTCAAACTTTTGTTGTCAAACTATGCACTGTAAAAATTGTGGGACCTACTATTTATCCCTTGGGTTATGCACCACAAGTGTTTCCATTATTCAAAGTATTGTGTTTAGGTACCTTTTGCATAAATTCATGGCTTCACCTAGTGTGTTTCCAATTGTTGTTTCAAGAAAAAAAAATCCCTTTTTCTCATGTCCTTGTTCGTAGAGTCAATTCCAACCAAGAAAATGGGACCCTCCTTTTTGTCTCGAGACCCTTTCAACTTGTTAAAAACAAATTTCCTCTTGATCTTCATTAGAGTCTTCCCATTCTTCTTTGATAAATTCCCTTTACTTGCATTTATTTTGAGTTTCTGGAAAGTTGATCATGAACTCACTGATACAATAATTACTGGCAGAGTTCAAAAAATCATCATTGATACACATTTCAAGGGCTCAATACTTAACCATTTCTAGAAGCAGTTTTTTATGTATTGATAAAATTCCCACAAAATTTTCCAACACACTAATGGACATCCCCTCAACTTCATCGATATGTGAACGTTGTCGTATCGTAAATGTTAACATCATTATTTTTTATGAATGAACCCATACATCAATGTACTTCCCACTAACTCTACCGATACATCGATGGATTTCCACTCATCATCGTCGGTATTCTTATTCTGTATCAGCAGAGTTCCACCTATCACCATCAGTATACTAGGGTTTAGTATCAGTGTTGTTGATAGAAACATTTCTAGTACACTAGAACACTTCCTCTAATCCCCCTTGATACCTCGTTTTGTGTGCCAAGAACTATATAAAATGAATTCCCTTGTCTCACATTTCATTTCTTATCACTGAGTAAAAGGAAAATCCATCATTGTGTAAGAGAAGATACCACATGATAAGTGACTTGTGTGCCATAAATCCTGTGTCCCTTCACATTGATATATTTCCATGTATGTCTCCTTCTCATTCTGTCATGTGTCCATTAGGGTTTTTATTTTTCATATATATGTACATAATTGAGAGATACAAAAACCTCCTCTTACTTCCCTAACATTTCTTCCTCTCAACACCATGTCCTCCTTGATACCTGAACCTCCCTTGCACTCTTCCTATTCCCTAACCCTTCTACTGAGAATTTTTATTACCTAGATCAAACCTATGACAATGCATTAAAACCCTACTCCTACGCCATTGTTACTTAGCCAATGAAAGTTCCAAACTCTCCTTTATGCTAACCTTATTGAGTGCTCATGTTATTCCACTATGACCAACCTACTCATTTTTTGTTCATAGTTGCACACCTTTGCCTAGCTTGAGGCTCTATGGTGAACCTAGTACAAACCTACCATCCCTTAACCTGCTCGTGTCCCTAAATTCCAGACTTAGTATTATTTCCAAGACGTTTGATATAATTTAGAATGGTGATCTATGGTACATATTTTCCTGGACGAAGATATCGACAACGTCTATGCCAATACTAGCATTTCTCTCATCAGCATGATTCCTCTAATTGACGTTGTCTCAACCTTTCATTGTATCAATGAATTTCGCAAGAACTATGTTGGTACCCTCCTCTTTTCAGGGAACTTCACAACATCGTCATTGGTGCTCTTTACCATGTTGGCAAAGTTAATAATTTGTTCCCCAGTGTTTACCTTTCTCATCAGTGGAATTTATGAATCCATCGTCATAAATTAACTTTTGTATCGATGGAGTTCAACACATCATATTCATTACTCCATTTCTATATGGGAATCGCTCTCATCAATAACATTGAATCTCACTTTACCTTACTAGCACAATTTCTATGATTGACTATGGTACAATACAAGAGCAGTTGTTGTCTTCAACATCAGTATCACCTTTCTCCATTGACATAGTTGACATCATTATCACCAATTCAGTCCTTCTTAACTAAACTAGAGTTCACTAATATATTACCATTCCTCTCGTCATCCTCTCTTCCTCAAATGATTATTCCTCTCCTGATATCGACTCAAGTAAATCCTCAGACACTGATATAGGTTTTCATTGATGGATTCATCTTTGACCTTCTAATTATACTCGAAATCCCATTAAATCACATGATTACATAAACTGATTCATTATGTTCACTTTCATGTCATATTTTTTATTAATGGCTTGGTATATCACTTATGAACATGTTTGTCATGGATTCAAACATGTCGCCCTGTAATAAAGTTGCAAGCAAAGCTCCTACAACAGAGGCCTCTGGAAGCAAAAGCCACCAAGAAGAGGATGAAGACACCACATGACCTATCTACAGTGACACCAATGGATTCATAGAGAAGGGGACTTTAATTAAATGGCAAATGTTTAATAAATAGAGTTTCCCTATAGAGGCAGAAGATGAAGATGAACTCAAGATCTTTAAGAACATTCAAAATTCAAGGTTGCGTAAGGTGTCATCTCATGCAACGGTTTTTCCATGTGTGGATGCAATTTTGTGGATTATCCAACATATAGACATAGATAACATATACATCCTCAATGCCAAGGGACAACCCATGGCATCATTTTGAGTGTCTGACAGAGCCTCATATTATCACTTGGACAAAGGAAATTTGTGGTTGGACAAATATCTTATCAAGAAATTTCCACACAACGAAAAATATTTGTTCAAGATATGGTACAAGGATAACTCAACATTCAAAATAAGACCCTCAAGCGAATATCCCACCAATTCGCAAAGGACGTTGTACTACTATGTTGTAGCATTGTTGTGTAGGTTGTATGGAGAGCAGGATGCATCGAATTGGTCCTTATCCTTAATGCCCCTCATATACTAATGTGCTAACATGGGGTCATCCTTCAATTGGGATTATAGTATGTCATCATTTATATAGGATTCCATCAGAATAGTCAAGGATACCACTCTCAGTCATTTTCTCAGCTTTCACATGTCATCTTATCTATTGGACATGGTATACATATGCCATCAATATCCCAAGATGGGATATGCCTGTGATCCGGATTTATGAGTGGAAAAAAATGAAACCACAGTTTATAATATTAACACAAAGACACACTGAACAATAAAATAGATACAATAAAAATTGACTTCTATTAAATAATAAATATGTTGAAAACTGTAAAATGCAGACTGAAAACAAGCTTGCTAGAATGGTGGCAGCTTATCTCTGAGAAGAGATATAACAGCTACGCTCATTCGCAAGAATATGAGTACAATGATGTTCTGAAGGAATTTTTACAATAAACATGAATTCCAAAACCCTATACATCCAAAAACCTAACCCTAAGAGATGAAGATCCAAAAGTCATGTGGGCCCCATTGGGGTAAGTTAGAACATCAACTTCCCAGAGTGGTAACTTTTGCATACGATCTCAATTTAGGGTGTATGAAGGATCATTGGAAAGGTATTTACGAGTATATCCATTTAGGGGGATCAATCAAAGCCTTTGGCTATCATTGAGGTTCCCAATCGTGAAAAAACATCATTTAGGCCCTCAAAATGGCCCCAGAAGTTTGGTACCCAAAAAACTGCTAAAATAGTAAGTTGCCAAAAAAATTGTTTTGAGCCAGTTGGAAAAGGTGGATGGCCACCGAGATCCTCCTGGATCAATCCTCACCCCTTAGGAAGCAATGGTATCCATTTTTTTGAGTACCCCCATCATATGAGGATATTTCTCATGAATTTGGCCCCGGGTGAGCCACTTACCTTGGTGCAGGAGATTCCCTTCTTTAACAACCTAATAAACATGGATCCTTTGTTGGTGACTTCCCTTGACCTATGTTTCCAGGATATGATTAGTGGATGCATGTTCCATGCATTCAGGTTTGAGATATGTTGATTTAAATTGTTCTGTTATCTCTGAGGTGTCTAATAATGGTGGAAAATAAGGCCGAAGGAGGTCCACTGATCCAGGTGGATATTGGTGGCCACCCACCTATTCCAACTGACTCTTCTTGTCAGTTTTTAGTTCAACATGTTCTTTTTTAATTCTTTGTAATTGTAGGTTCTAGACTTCTAGGGTTGTCAAAATCCCTACACATCTTCCAAGTGGATACTGGTGGCCACCCACCTAATCCAACTAGCTTATTTTGGAATTTTTCATGTCAGCACATCTTTCTGTACTTCTAGGGTTATTTTGGGGCCCTAAACAGTGTTTTTTTGGTGTGCCATAGTCAAACTATTCACAGAGTCGGTTTTTGACAGAACAATTCGTATTTCTCGAAAATAACTTTCCAACATGCTATCACGTGCCTAAAACAAAGATTGTATGCAGAAGTTACGACCCCGCGAATTTAATGTACTAACTTACCCAAACGAGGCCCACATGACTTTTGGCATTTCATCTCCTAGGGTTAGGTTTTTGGATTTCTATGGTTTTTGAATTCATGTTTATCATAAAAGGGCCTTCAGAGCCTCATTGTAATCATCTTCTTGATAATGAGCGTAGTCGTCACATCTCTACTTAGAGATAACGCTACCACCATTCTAGCGAGTCTTGCACTCTCTATTTTTACACTCTCTTTACAATTCTTTCATTAATAGAAATCAAGCATTGTTGTACTTTGTTTCTTGAAATTTTCATGAGTATTCCATTGTAATATCTCTTCTTTCATTTCATTCCAAAAATAATCTGGATCGGTGGTATCAGAGCAGGTTGGTCTTGATCATTTTTCAACGCATGTCCCTAACGAGGTCCGAGTATAGCCAGTTGGTTCTTGATCCTGTATCTCTTGAGAACAATCACTCTCGCATGCCCAAGAAACCCTCGATGGTGAAAGAAAATAAAAACAGTGGAGTAGAAGATTCTATTAACATGTTTCTTGAGCAAGATATCGCGTGACGGAAGGACGAAATGATGGATAATTTTGCAGACACCCATCAATGCTTGTCGATAGCAATAGGAGCATCTTCATCAAGCGACCATTTTTTACGAACCTCTCCCTTCAAGGTACAAGTTAATTTTGATATTTCGATATTTGAAGGTCAGCTAGATGCGGATTCCCTAGAAAAATGGTTAAATCTATTAGAAGGTTATTTCTCTGTTCAAAAAATTTTGACATGGAAAAGATCACATTCACACTCCTCAAGGCTCTCCCACATGTCAAACATTGGTGGGAAACTTACTGGAAGCAAAGTTCCACAGAGGAATCTAGAATAAATGTGGTCAAGCCCACTTGGTATTTTTTTGTTGATGTGTTTAAGGAACAATACTACCCTGTTGATAACTATGAAGACCAGTACATGAGATGGACCACACTACGACAACAGAAGAGACAAATAGTGTCAGAGTTCACAAATAATTTCCATACCTTGCGCACGAAGATGGGTATCAAATACTCTGAGTGGAATATGGTTTTGAAATACTGTGGGGATCTTCATAGTTACATCCAAACCGAAATGGATTTCCTAAACATCTCATCATTGGGAGTTTCCTATTGATATGCTGTCAAAATCGAGTAGAAATTTAGGCACCAGAACAAATGGGAATTCGGGTCTGCAAATCTAAAACAACCAAATCATGGTAAGGACAGCCCTAACCAACAACCTCTAGAAAACCAGTCCAAGACACAGGACAAGAAGGGTAAAGGAAAGATGAAGACTGAAACTAGGAAGTAGTGTGACTTCCACAAAATCCCCTAGGACAACATCGATGAATGTCACTCAAAACAGGCATTGGTGTTCGAGGTCAAAAACATGTAGTCGAACCCTGATTTGGAATCTGATCCAGAAAATATTGAAAATAGATAGATCATCGACGCAGACCCCACTGCTACTGTCGTGACCACAACAATTCAACTAGAAGAACCAGTAGATCTTGAGAGGGGAAGTACCTCTTCCATTCACATATGTGGGTGAAGGGGACCCCATCACATTTCATTGTTGATAATGGAAACTCATCTCAACTAAGATCGTCAAACAGTTGGATTTTTCAAAAACACCACACCCATAGCCATACAACATCGAATGGCTTCACCAGGGACGTGATCTATGTGTCAGCCAACAATTCCTCATGTCCTATGGCATCCAACCCTTCAAAGATCAGGTAGTGTGTGATTTTTCCACTCTTGATGTATGTGATGTTGTTTTGGGCCAACCATATATGTGGAAACGTCATGTTTTCTATGATTCTAGACCTCGTAGTGACATTATTTCTCTAGGAGGTCAGCTCTATAGGATACCAGAGGTAGTTCGGACTAATGTTCCACCAAAATAGTGCCTCAAGGTAATCTCTCATAATGAAAAATTCATCCTCTTCACAATTTTTTCAAAGGATGCATAGAATACCACTATAGCCACTACAACCTCAACACATTATATCCATCAAAAATAGATTGTCGAAGAGAAAGAATATATTTTTTCTTCACCTAAAATGGTGCCTACACAATGCCCCGTCAAACCCAGAGACAATAGGTTGGTGGAATAGATTCAACCTCGCTATAAACAAGTTCATGAAAACCTTCCATAGACCAAGCAGCACAACTTATCCACATAGAGATGACACCACGTATACTGTTATAAACCTAAATTTCTCTACACATGCATACCTAGCCTTTGGCCCTCTTACTTGCACCTTTTGCCAAAGCACTGCTGAGTTGCTCTTCTTAAAAACCAATTTTTTGAAGATGTACGTGCCCTGCACCACTACAGCTTGAGTGGATATGCATGCTTCACCATTACAACCCGCGTATACTTTCAAAGTTTCAAAAAATAAAAAGTTGCAAGGAAGTCGTTGAGATTACGGGCTATTGGTTAGTTTCTCGGCTAATCCACTGCCTATAGCCCGCCACCCAACCGAATAACCATCTTTTTGTCATATAAAAGGAGGTATTGGGGTCTCATTTTAAATCTAGACATAAGAACAGTGAAACTCTTCTCGTTTCACATCCCCTCCTTGCCAAAGTTATTGAAACCCTTTTGTGAGAATTGCCTCAGCATTTCCCCATTATCCCTTCTTCCTCCATAAAAACTCAGTCACTTCCCAGGAAGAGATCAAAAGGTTGAGAGGAGAATCCATACAAAGGTGCACTTAGAGCTTAGTGAAGAATATCCCAGACGAGGTTCGTGGAGCAGTAGTCGGCTTTGATTGTAAAGGTATAATCATTGAGTTATTAATAAAAGAATTACTTTTCCTCTCCCAAATCATGGTGTACTAAATGCTTTTATTGGTTTATGTTTTAACATTCTAAAACCTAACCCTAATTTGTATATGAAATAGCATGCTTGTAGTTTTTTTTTGGTCAATATTTGAATGCAGGTCATCCCTGGCAGGAGGCGTGCAGTCAGCAAAACTTCCAAGCGCGAGGGGATCATCACCGGACACGGAGTAGAGGTATGGTTACTCAATCTCCCTCATCTTTTCTTTTCTTGTATTAGTTTTGGTATGTTTGGGGTAGTTTAGAGAAGTAGTTGACTTTTAGACGGTTAATTGATCTCCCTACATTTTGAACCCTGGTGTAGTCATAGGGGGGTTTTTCCCACTAGCAGAACTGGAGACCATACTGGGGAAGCCTCTAGGGTTTTTTAGGGGATTCTATGTTGTTTGATTGGTTTTTCTACCTTTCGAGTTTTTTTTTGAATACTCTGAGTCTTTTAAGGGATTCTGGTCACCTTTATATTCCATACCAGTTCTCCCTAACCTATAAGACTATATGTTTTCTTTCTTTTTTGAGGAAGTACAGAGGTGTACGCACCCTGCTTTGGGTTATCCCGCGTGTTGGAGTTACTTCACACACACCTAGGATTTATTTTTCCTAAGGTTTTTCCTTTTTTATTAGTCATAATTAGTCATTATCTAGTCTCCTATATTTTAAGGGAGAATATTCCACCTGGAGAATATTCTCCTTCAGTTGACACTTCAGTTTGACTAGTTGAGTTGAGTTTAGATGTTGCATTATTTTTGTGACCATGAAACATTGGGATCATCAATAGCTAATGCACAATTTCCTTGGGATCATCACTATACTAGTGCATTACCCTTGATTCCCTTATTTAACTCCTCACTACTCTTTGTTCAATCAGTTAACTAAAGACTAGTTGACTAGTTAACTCAACTAGGTGGTAGTTCACTCCCGTAACTGCCTGAGAGACTAGAATAGGTGGTTCACTCCCATAACTGTTGGTGTGTGTCCAGATCACTCTAGACCACCATTATGGAACATTGGTTCTCCTCCAATGCACACTCATTGAGTTAAACATAGTATATCATGTGTAAATTATTCATTATTCTAACGGTCAATGAGAATTCTTTCATTCTTTCTCTCCTTATTATTCTTTCTCAAATTCTCTCTGCAAATGTGTGCATCATTGTTTAACTAGATCTGTTTTTTGCAGGTTAAACATAATTACATGGTATCATATTCGCTGGACTGGTAAGCAAAATCTACACCAAAAATTTTTGCAGGTGCAAAAGATTGAAGACAACGGAAAGATGGATTTCCAAAAAGAATTCATTCTTACACCTTAAAAATATTTTGCATGGAAGGAGAAAATAGTCATACATATCTGAACTAGAGGGTTTTATAGGTTAACCTTGAATACATATACAAAACCAACATCAGCCATAGAAAAATCCAAGTACTTAAATCGCATGGATGAGGCACTTGGAACAATTTGTAGTCTTATTTCTCTCGATCTCCTTTTTCATATATCTTCCTGTAAGACTCCTAATGAATCCTGGACCACGTTGGAAGGGATATTTTGAAAATGGGATGAGATGAGGGGACACATGCTATAGGTGGAGATGCTCACGTTGGATCCAAAAAGATTCGAGAATATCCAAGATTTCTTTACAAAATTCAAGGATTTATTGTTGCAAATCAAAGCTTGCAGGGTTGATAAATCGAAGGAGGAGAAACAAATGGTTCTCACCATTATATCCAAGATTGGTCCTGAATTATCTATATTCCTATCCACATTCCATTCTGTCATATTCTCCTCTGGAACTAACTGGAAGATGCCTTCTCTTGAGGACTTTATCGAAACCCTGACACGAGGGAAAACCAAGCTCATCAACATGGGCACAATCAAAGGCCCAAGGGTGCATGCACTCATTGTGCATGATATCAGCTAAAAATATTAAAAATATAAAGATAAAGATAAATGGAAAGCTCATGCACATCCGGAGAAGGAAGGGTACACAAAACCCTTCACAGATGCCTTCGGATCCAAAGGGGAAAAGGGGAGAAATGCACGTACTGTCACAAAGGATTCCATTCGGAATACGCATGCATGAAAAAAAAATAGATTTGATGTCTCAAATACTTCAGAAAAACAACCTTGGAGTTCGCATCCTCGAGGGTGCCAAGAAGAAGAAGCTAGAAGATTTGAATTCCAAGAAAGGAAATTCTAGCCATGCCTTGATTACCATCAACTCCTCTCCTGATGATTGGATCATAGATTCAGGAGCATCACATCACATGGCTTCCTAAAAATAAGTATATTCTTCTTTGGGTGCATGCAAAGGTCCTCCTATTCTGATGGGAGACAAGTCTTCTATCGAAGTCATCGGAAAATGAAGGATTGACCTCACCAACGGAAGCTTCAAGAATGTGTTGCACGTTCCAAAATTTCTGTCAACCTTCTCTCTGTGTATCAAATGATGAATTCTGGCACCAAAAATAAATTCATATTCACACCAAATTCCATGGAAATATATGACATGAAAACCAACTCCAGGGTTGCTACCGGTGAGGTAAATCATCAGTCTAGATTGTATACTTTTTCTGAATTCATTGAACTTGATTCTACTTTACTACTTACTCATGTTGATGAAAGTAGTAGGATATGACATGAAAGGTTTGGAAATTTGAATTTCATATACATGCAACAACTTAGCAAGAAAATGTTGGTTGATTTTCTACTGGACATCCATTTCTCGAAGGGAGTATGTGAGGGATGTGTTCTTAGAAAACACCCTCAAGAGAAATTTGACAAAGGAAAGTCTCAGAGAGCTTCTGCACCTTTAGATCTGATCCACAGTGACCTTATGGGTCCTTTTCCGCATCCATAGATTATAAAATCAAGGTTTGTTCTCATTTTTGTTGATGATTTCTCACGTTTTACATGGATCTACTTTCTCAGGCAAAAATATGAGGTCTTTCAACACCTCAAAGATTTCAAAGCTTTGGTTGAGACACAGTCCGGAAAGAAGATCAAATTCCTCTGAAATGATAATGGGGGTAAGTATGTAAATCATGAGACCCATAATCTTTTCAATGAGGAAGGGATTCAGTTGCAGCACACAGTTCCCTATACTCTACAACAAAATGGAGTTGCTGAGAGGAAAAACAGATCTCTAAAGTAGATGGAATATTGCATGTTGTATGCAAATTCACTACCACAGAGACTATGGGCTGAAGCACTTAATTGTGCAACATACATCCAAAACAGATATCCCCATAGATATGTCAAGGATAAGACCCCCTATGAGGCTTGTAGAGGCCTCATACCGGAAGTGACCCACTTTCACATTTTAGGTTCACGTGCATGGGCTTGGATTCCCTCTGAAAAGAGGAAGGCACTTGATCCACAGAGAACTAAGTGTATTTTTGTTGTATACCCCAACAGTATGAAGAGATATAGTCTTATTGATATTTCCTCGGACCGGTTCATCATTGAGCATAGTGTCCAATTCGAGGAAAGTGTCTCGTGTGTACCTCAACAACCGCATGTAGACACCTTCATTCTTCCACCTGTCTGAGATGATGAGCATGCACATGCTGACTCTTCTTTAGATGAGAGTTCTGATTTAGAGGACTCAGATGATTCAGATTCAGATTCAGTATAGTCATATGTAAAGTCATATCATCTAGATGCAGTTGCAGAGCTAGAGTAGAGGCCCAAGCAGGCACAAACTACTCTTCAGGATGCAGGGGATCTCGTTGGTGATCCAGCTGACACTAGGAGGACTCGATATGATTTCAAGGAGCCTCTTGTTGCACTCACTGCCACTGAACCATTGCCCTCTAGGTATCTTTTCTTGGTTCAGTCTTCAGATCCACAATCTTATGGTGAGGCTGCTGGAAATCCATTTTGGGAATCCGCCATGCAAGAGGAGTACAATTCCCTCCTCGAGAACCAGACTTGGGATATGGTTCCCCTTCCTTCTGGGAGGAAACTTGTCAAATGCATATGGGTCTATAGGACCAAGAGCGTAGCGGATGGAAAGATTAGCAGATACAAATCCAGGCTTGTCGCCAAAGTCTTTTAGCAGGTTCATGGTATTGACTAAGATGATACCTTCGCTCCAGTAGCGAAGGTGGTTTCCATACGATTGGCACTTTCCATTGCAGAAGCCAAGGGATGGGAATTCCATCAAATAGACGTGAAGAATGCATTTCTTCACGGTGATATCTCTGAGGAGATCTATATGGAGCAGCCCCATGGATTTATGCAGGAGTCATCTTTGTTCTGTCGACTGAAGAAGTCCCTTTATGGCCTCAAGCAGGCTCCAAGGGCATGGTATGCCAAGATGGACTTCTTCCTACTATCATAGAACTTTGTACATTGTAAATCATACCCAAAAGTCTACATGCTCAGGACGGTTGATTCACTTCTACTTTTAGTTCTCTATGTTAATGATTTTTTGATCACCGGTTGCTCGACTTCAATGATTGTTGCAGTCAAGAGGATTCTACATGACAGGATTTTGATGACGGACATGGGTACACTACACTTCTTCCTTGGACTCGAGATCAGTCAAGATGCATCAGGCATAAAACAGTCTCAGGCAAAGTATGCACAATATCTCCTTGAGAGATTTCACATGAAAGACTGCAAGTCTACTCCGACTCCTTTCCTATTAGGAGTCAAACTTGAGGATGGTGGGTAGACTCCACTGATTGGAAGCATACTGTATAGACATCTAGTGGGGAGATTTTGTATCTCACACACTCCAGACCAGACCTCTCATATGAAGATGCCACATTTTCCAGGTTCATGCAGGAGTCTCATGAGCTACATTGGAAGGTTGCAAATCATATCCTTCGTTACATATAGGGCACCATCACCTTTGGGATTCATTATGTAAAAGACTCTACATTTTATCTCATCGGGTTTACCGATTCCTACTAGTTTGGTGATAGCACTGATCACAAGTCCACATCTGGTTACTCACTCAATCTTGGTTCTGGGCCTATCTGTTGTTCAAGCAAGAAGCAATTTTCCATTTCTCTGTCTTCAGTCGAGGCAGAGTATAGAGGGGTAGTTAACATAAAAATTTAGGATATGTGGCTACAACATTTTCTCACTAAGTTGGGCATTCAGTTTCATTGACCAATCGTCATCTGGTGTGACAACCAGAGCACTCTGAAGTTCTGCATAGATCCAGTTCATAGGCAGTGAACAAAGAACATCGATATCCACATGCACTGCATTCAGAACTTAGTACACAAGGGGATCATCGACTTACATATTTTTCCATCAGTAGAATAGATGGCAGACATCTTCACCAAGACCTTCACTGAGAAGAAGTTTCATTCTCTACAAATTCGTCTTGGAGTGAAGGACACATTTTCCTAGTAATTAGAGTTCTTCTTTTTACATACATTGTACCTTGAGGGCGGTGTTTTCCCATGAGGTTTTCCTTCTTTCCTCACTTTATTTCAGTGTATCTTTTGTATTTGGGTACCTAACATGGCCTCGTTGAAGGGACCCATTCTTTATTTTCACCATAGTGATGTTCAAGGGGGTGTTGGAGTTACTTCACACACACCTAGGATTTATTTTTCCTAAGGTTTTTCCTTGTTTATTAGTCATAATTAGTCATTATATAGTCTCCTATATTTTAGGGGAGAATATTCCACCTGGAGAATATTCTCCTTCAGTTGACACTTCAGTTTGACTAGTTGAGTTGAGTTTAGATGTTGCATTGGTTTTGTCACCATTCAACATTGGGATCATCACCAGCTAATGCAAACTTTCCTTGGGATCATCACCAGACTAGCACATTATTGTTGATTCCCTGAGTTAACTACTCACTACTCTTTGTTCAATCAGTTAATTGAATACTAGTTGACTAGTTAACTCAACTAGGTGGAAGTTCACTACCGTAACTGCCTGAGAGACTAGACTAGGTGGCATTTCACTCCTGTAATTGTTGGTGTGTGTCCAGATCACTCTAGACCACCACTATGGTGCATTGCTTCTCCTCCAGTGTGCACTCATTGAGTTACACAGAGTATATCATGTGTAAATTATTCATTATTCTAACAGTTAATGATAATTATTTCATTCTTTCTCTCCTTCTTATTCTTTCTCAAATTCTCTCTGCAAATGTGTGTATCATTGTTTAGCTAGATATATTTGGTGCAGTTTCAACACACTTACGCCACGTACATACGTTCCCTAGTAAATAAACAATCTGCGTACATACAGAGTTTGTTGAAGCAACAATAGCGTATCTCGTTCAAGCATTTTTTTTTGAAAAAGAGGCAGTCAGTCTCTTTCTTGATTGAGGTTTATACTTCTCAGGGTTTCTTGATAGTTCAGAGTCTCTATTTTTACATCTAGAGCTTGGGTTAGAATTCAGTTTACTTTTCTTTTGAAGTTTTCTTGTGTTTACTTATGAAAGGGTTTTAAGCGAGTCTTTGAATTTTTGATCGACCTATTTGGTGTCTTTAGTGATTCCTTGTAGGCCAAAGATTTGTTTCAGTCTTGTATTGTTGTTCTTTTTACCCCTTTCATTTGCTTTGAAAAAGAGAAAAAAAAAAATATTTTCAGTTTTTTTGTTTGAAACAATTTAAAAAAAAAAAAACATTTTCACTTTGTTAAAGTAGTTGGAGTTAGTTACTTTACTAGAAAGGAAAAAGAGTTCACTTTTTAAGTTCTTTACTGATTTCTTGAAACCTAGGTAGCTTGTAGTCAAGAGAAATTTCGTTTTAGGTCTTCTTTTTAAATATCTTGAAAAAAGTTAGCTACAGAAAAGTTGGTTACAAAGAGTTAGTTGCAAATCTTTACTTTTGACTAGAAGTAATTTTGCTTCCAATTTTTGTCTTTTTATCCTCTTTTCATCTCTCATAACATCAGTAGTTTCACTGCCATATCCTTTGAGTTAATCAAGACATTAAAATGAACGTTAAACATAAAATTAATTAGATTTTTATGTTTGTAGGGTCAACCAACTAGTTTAGGGTTAGGGCCTTGAATTAGGTTGAAGAGGAAACTCGTCAAGGTCGTTAAACAAAAATTGGAGTCAGAGTTAGGGAGTATTAAAGTCCAGTGACGTGAAATTTATCTGGGACCCCCCTCTAACATAGGGGCTAAACACAAGGTCACGTGAGGAAAGGAAGCGGAGATAACCCCTCCAAAGCCAGACTAAACGTAGTGGGGAACGCATATTGAGGATCTGTCGTGGGAATATTATCCCCTACATTTTCCTATGGATCTTCATGGACCTCAAATCCATTCGATATCCTATTTTTTCTTCCAGACCACTTGATTTTGATACCCTCGATAGGTTTCAAACTTGTTATCTTGCTCATTGCAATCTTCCTAACTATCGACTGTACCCGCCTAGTGACTTTTTGTGAGCTGGAAACATAATTTCTCGTTTTCTAGGGACTTACACAGGTGAGTGTGAGGGTATACCGCGGTACCTAGGGAAGAATTCGAGTCACACTTTGTAGAGTATACCCGTAGGGTGATTCCGTTTTCGAGTTTCACTTGCACTGGTAAGTTTCTCTAGTGTTGGTTGGCGTAACTATTCTTCCTACTAGATAGTGGTTTGCTTGATTTATCCTATACGAATTTTTCTAGTGTGTGCTTGGTTTTAAACGATAGTTAAATCCTTACTGTCGTTAATTTTTCACAAAGTGAAGTATCAAGAGATTTGTCGATCATGAAGGCTTCAGGGCCTGTCACTGGTTGCATTAGAGCCACCACCACCACCGTTATGGTGAAGAATTGACCAACAAGGGTCATTCGAAGTGACTAGGCTGTAGGAAACTGTTCCTAACTCTCTCGGGCCAACCAACCCTCTGATCACTAACTTGTCGACGCCAATCTTAGTACAAGTTGTCCCTCCTAAGGTGACACTTGTCGAGAACCAGTTAGTATTACAAGCAGCCATGGAAGAAAATGTTGCTACTTCGTCTAAGAGTCCTCATACTCCCTCTTTGACTACTACCACAGCGGGTATATTGCCACCTAATCCATCTTCACCAGTCCGGACCATAGTGGTATCAACTCCCTCTACCTTAGGTAGTGTTCTGATACCATCATCCACGGTGAACACTACTCCGTTTACGCAAAGTGTGACGGGCCCTCCATTCCGATATGGGATTCTCAGCTTGGATTCGAACTCATTCCTTACCTAATCCACCCTATAGACCATGGGTCTAGGTATAGGGATCTCAAAATCTCTCATGCAAGGGTCTACTGGGGTTACACTCGTCCTCCTTTAATGATATCCCTTACGGTGGAGGTCACATACCTCCTCCGTCACCCGTGCTCAGTAATTCTTTCCAACAACTTATCGGGTCGAGTGCTAACTACAGCTTTTTTGGAGCAGGGGGCTTAGGACCTTCGTATTACACTACACTGGTGGGATCCATGTCGTTCTCTTCGTTCAAGGAATTTCATAATAACACCTTTTCTTCGGCTACCGTCTCGACTGGGGGCAACCCCGGTTTTGGACAACAGAATCCTGTGCAGGGTATTATTCCTACACAGGGGGGAAGTACAAGAGTTTTCTCCTCACAAGGACTTTGGAATCCTTGTTAGGGATCAGTTCCCTCACAAGGTATTTCGGTCGGGGGCAACCCTTTCGATGGCCAATGGAACCTCGGGCAGGGCTCAGTACCTATCCCTGTCGGATCGACTAGGGGCATCCCCTTCCAAAATCCTTGGAACACAACGCAAGAATAAATCCCATCCCAACCAACGTCGTCCAACTATGGGACTCAGTCGATGATTTCCCAGCAAACATAGTTTTCGTATGCTGGTCAAGGCCACGGTTTCTACCAGAACCTTGGCAAGCAGTCCAACTTTTCCTGGCAACCTAGTGCCAGTCAAAATCTGGGCCCCCTTTTTCTTGTACATAGTACCCAACCCAAACTACCGTTTCTGGAAATGCCACATCTTCCAGACTTTTCAAGGTTTCTTAGCGACCCGATTTTTCATGATCCGCATTAGCCCCCTATTCTGAGTACGTTGCCCTCAGAAATGCCAAAACTTGAAGGCAAGCCTGGCGAAGACCCAGGTGATAACATGCCAACTTTGCACTTATGGTGCTAGTCAAACACACTGTGATACGAATCTGTACATTTTCTCCTGTTTCAACACACTCTTATTGGGGGTGTCACCAAATGGTATATTGAGCTCAACCTCTCAAGGTATTCTTACTTTAACGACCTAGTGATGCTTTTCCTAAACCATTTCCAGCTACCCGTGAGATACAATTTCAGCACTGAATTGTTGGCCAACTTTGAGCAATCTAAGGCCAATCATATCTCCGATCACATATGAGAATGGAGGTGTCGAAATAGCCTTATTAAGGTATAGGTCCCATCATCTTTCTTGCTAGAGTGGTTCCTGAAGCCCTTGGTACCATTTGTATCCAATGTGTTATCAATGAAATTTCGCCCACAAATGGTTACATGAATCCAGCATCTCCAAACACCTATTGGTTCACCTGTAGCCCCAAAAAAGCATTTCCAAAAGGCACAAACTATACAATTGGTTATAAAATTGACATGTTCAGAAACATTACAGGAAGTGTGCACACGTGCTCAAGTCAAAAATGCAGGAAAAGAGCACCTGCGCCTTATGCGCGATTGTGTATGAAAAAAGATGCGCACATCGGAGAATGATGCATTTATGGTTCTTGTCAGCCCCTCACCCACTTATGGTTTAGCTCCCAAGTCTATTTGACCCTCAAATCCGAGTTGAATCCGAGTGGGGGGATGGGAAAAGACCTAAGGGTACCCTAAAGGGCCCCTTGTTCACACTAAAGACTGGTTGGATAATGCCTCAATATTTTCTCTAAAAAGAGGCCATGGGTGCACTATGAATTCAAAAATATTATTGTATTGTTATGATGCCTCTATTCTCCTACAAGGAACCTCTTTCCTTCTTGGATCATACTAGCATCATCTCATTAATCTATTCACCTCACCTCTTGAGGGAATAAGCTTGGATTTCTTCACCATTTCCTTTCAAGTTTTCCATTTGTAAGAAGAGTTCTCACATAGGGGAATCAAGAGCCCTCCCTTGGAGGAACAGGGGATCCATAAGTCCCCCTTTTTCTTTGGTGTTTTCCCACTAATATAATCTCTCCATTAGTGGCATGAATATTGGTCAATTGTTTGATTGATTTGGTTTTAATTTCCTTATGCATTTTAGTTTCACTTCTTTATTTTTTCTTAGCTTAGTTGTGTGTTTATTTCATGTTATTAAGTCATTTGATTCATACACTAACTTCTGTCATGTTCATCTGACCCAATTGGACTTGCAAGTGTTCCTCTTTTTCCCATTCAAGTGGAGAAAAGGATACAACAGATTGGCGGTCGTATTGGGGATAAGGTACCAATTTTCTCCCTATTTGGGTTGTTTGAGCACTTATTGTTTATCTATTTACCTTGCAGGGATCATAACTGGCCCAGTCCTACCTGCAAAGAGCTAAATTCGAAGCTGGAAGGGGAGAATTTCATTTAAAATTTTCTTCCCGGACACGTAACATAACGTGCGCAGGTTTTTCATCCCACTGGCGTGTCTTTTGAGCACTGTGCGCCAACAACACTGTGTTTCCCAGCACACAGTGTGCCAACATTTCCTTGTTTTTCTATGCATTAGCACAACATGTGACTCTGTCTAAATTGGGACCCGCACATCTGTCTAGAAACCCAACATTGTAAGATTTTTTTTTTGATGTTTTGAAGACCCCTGGCCTTCTAAATATTGATTCTATGCAATTTATAAATGCACCACACTTAGATTCCCTCTCCACATGAAGGGTTAGTCAAAACATATGCACTTAGGGGGTTAAAAAGAACCATATTTCGCCTCTTTTTCTTTCATTTGGCCACATGGATGGCTTGTTTTGATTGTAAAATTTAAGTTAAGATCATTCGTTATCACATATATAAACACTTACATTGGGACCAGGAATCAAACTTCAATCATTGAGTATGTTCTTCTCTCGCACCACAGAGTGATCTTGAGAATCAGAAAAACGATTGAGGGAAGATTTCATCTCCCTTAAAAACAAAATCTTTAGGAGAGGACAAAGCCCCCCTAGGGCTCCTCTTAGTTTATTTTCAAAACATCTTAAATTTGTAAGGGCCCATACATTCCCACATGTTGTAAATATTAGCATAGTTTTTGAAGCTACTTTCTTAGTTTACATCACTAGGGGAGTTTAAAGATTATTGTAATGGGCCCATACATGCCCACATGCTTGCAATCTAGGATAGTCTTTTGAAGCTTTCTTAGACTAAATCACATTATGGAGTTTAAAGGATTAGTAAGGACACATATGTCCACATGATAGTTCTTTAGGGACTTTAAAATTCCACAAGGTTGTACCAATGGCATCTAGTAAGATAGGTAATCAATACTTGTAAGGACCACGTGAAGTCCACATGTTGCAAGGTGACACCTAACTTTATAAAAATTTGGCACATTTTATCACTTTCTCACACACAAAGTCACTACTCACTCACATAATTTCATCTCGAATTGTGGAGGTTGAAGTAGGTTTCCTCCAAAGGGATTCTGAAATGTCCCACTATTTCTTTAAGGAATTATCCACTCCCACTTAATTCAAACGAGATTGGTTTACACCCTCGATCTCTCAAACAACCACATATAAAAAATTTATAAAAAACTCACTAAGTTTTCCTCCACAGGAGGTGCCAAAATAATGTTTTTAGTCTAGGTAGGATCTCGGGGATAGGCATCCAAATAACTCCCCGTTATCTGGTTCTCACATCTTCAAACATTAGAAGTTGATGAATAGGGAACTTTAAAATCCTCCAAGTCAAGTTTCCCTACACCATAAGGTAGGGAGATACCCGTGAAGGGTCGAAGGCTAAGGTCCTGTTTTTATGTGAATCCCCCCTTAAGGCACCCACCTCTGAGAAGGCATCCATCCCATGACCCATTTCTGAGGTCAAAAATCTAAATGTCGCACTTTGACCGAGGTACCTAGTGACCAAATTTTAGGACATCTACCCATGTGTAAATTGTGGGCTGCAATTGCACCTTGATTGGTTTTTGTGTGGCTATTGGGAAATATCACCAACTCTTTTGAGATATGCACCCTCTACCCCTCATTATAGTTGATTATTTCATTCTTCACTAGTTCCTCTTTCGGTGGATTCAGACCCCACTATTGAGTGCTATTGGAAGGTCCATTTCTATTTGAGAGGAAGGATGTTACGTATTTTTTGGACACAAGCATTTGTTTTCTTTTTTCTCCCACACAGTCAAAATCCACCTACCCACATGTATGCTTCTTTTTCAATTGATTTATGTATGATGCTCTTTTGATTACATGTGAATGTGAGATATATTGTGAAGGTCCATATTATACAAGTCTCTGGTTCATTTTCTTCTCTCATCACCATTTGTTTCACACATTCCACTTTTCTAGTCGAACATCATAGGGGACCCACATAATTCTCGTTGTTCCAGATGCTTGCAAAACCTCCCTCCTATTCTAGGAGGAGTTCCTAGTCTTTCCAACTCATCGACTCAACCCTCTCACACCCCTATGAGTGCTACTATTTTTGGATCAGTTTTACTTGGCTCCACCTTACTTGGATCTAATTCCCAAGGACAACCATCCACTAGCTCTCCCTTACAAGGAGGCAAGGGACAAAGTTCTTCTCAAGGAGGAAGCACAACCCCATCCAATCCCCCTCAAGGGTCAGGTACACAACCTTCTCACACCATGGCTAGAACTAATCCTCCAACGCCACTCCAGATGCCATATTTGGCCTCCCTCAATATACTGGATTTGAGCAAGCTCACAAATGATCCTATATTTCACGACCACACATGGCCTGCAATGCCTACCAAACTACCTTCGGACATTCCAAAGTTTGAAGTAAAGGCGAGAGAAGATCCTTCCAACCATTTTGTGAGCTTCCACCTATGGTTCTCTTCAAACAGCATCATGTATGACTCTGTATGATTAAGATTATTTCAGCACACACTCACAGGTCCATCATTCAAGTGGTATGTGGATGAAAAATCAGGGTCCCATGTGACTTTTGAATCATTGGCCAAAATACATTTCACCTTCTTTCAACGACCAGTTCGCCATGACAATGGTCTAGAAATTATCTATGAGTTTAAACAAACCTCAACCACACATATCGTCGACCACATTCATGAATGGCATCGACGACGTAGTTTATGCAAACTAGAAACCACCAAACAACAATGCCTCGATTGGTTTCTCAGATCACTCGTCCCTCTCCTTGCCAAAGATGTGGCCTCCACCTTCCCCCAAAATGAAGAGGAAGCTATCAGCAAATATCAATAGTATGACCTCATTTATCCTCATTCAGGATACTTATACACAGTACTACCTGACACCCTGAGACATGTACCATTCGGCCAAGACAAATCTGGGATGTCTCACTCAGCGGATGGATTGATTGGTACCAAAACACACCAAAATATGTACATCCAACCACCACCTATGTACGGTACACCCCAATATGATTCGATGTATGGAGGACCCCCTTATTTCCCTCCCCCCCTCATCAGCAGCCATACCCTATTTTCCTCCATCCACCCATGAGTGGACGCTCGCTAGCAACCATGATGCGCCCGGTTGTTCAACCAAGTTATGGTACCCCCTCTACCTCATCTTACACCCTGAGCACTAGTGAAAGAGCTATGCCTTCCTATGAACCCTGCAGATCATTACCACAAACTAATCCATACTTTCCATTTCCTGACCCTCCACATCCCATTGCTCCTCCACAAGGACAACCACACGCATGGGTTAACTTTGTTCAGCCCTCTCCCATTCACCAATTTCAGAATTTTGAACACCTGAGTACGGAAAACTCAGCCCATCAGTCGAATAATGCCAAAAATAAAGGAAAAAACCCAAACAATAATAACCTGGGACCAGGGGGAAACAATCCCCAACAAAACCAGCCTACTAGCAGCAACCAGAATCAGAGGAATTAGAACCCCCAATGGGGAAATAACAACAAACGCCAAGGGAGGAACAACAACAACCTCTGGACAAACTTCCCTTGTGCCCTTTGTGGTGATAATTGTCATTATACTCGTCATTTCCCCCAAATCATCGACTTCAAATGGATGAAATATTCCATGAATGCGCCACATCCTCGAGTGCCTTCTGCCCCTCAGGCCCCACAACAGTATTTGCAACAACTACCCCCGGTCGTGCTGCAAAACCCTATTCCACACCAAGGTATGATGAATACCCAGCAGGATATGCATCCTACCCCACCACAGATGGGATAGTATCAAAACCCTGGGAATCTGGTAGATTGCACTATCCTCCTCACTAGCGAAGAAGAAATTATTATACAAATGCGCAGTCATCAATACAGCACACCCCCTGAATCTACTCCCACCACTTTGAGAGAAGATCCAGTTACATTCGGACAACCTTTGATGATTCCATTCCCTAACACTAAACCACCCATTCGTATTCCTCACATCCCATTATGATGGAATGTCAACAACCCTCAGGCTAGGGCGGCATACAATTACAGTCTGGTCGATGACTTGGCGCAATCTCCTATAGCCATGTCAGTCTTGGAGGTCCTCCAAACATGTCCCACTCAATGGAAATCATTTTTTTCTGCCTTGGGGGTAGTCAACCCTAATAATACTAGACTCGTCACATTTGATCTAGATTGTGGGGAACCCCGTCTCCCCGCTTTGGTAGCTTTCCAGATACCAATCAATATTCAAAACATCATAGTTCATCGATGTATCGTCGATGAAGGTGCATCTACATGCATCATGTCCAAAATAGTATGGCAGAAACTCATCTCCCCTGAGCTAATACCATCCTCCATAACTTTGATAGCTTATGATTGACAACCATCCTCTCCTCAAGGGCTCTTTCAAAATGTCCTCGTTGAACTTGGGGGAAAAACTATCCTCATCGACATTGAAGTTATCAACGTCACGCTTGATTACAACATCTTGTTTGGGCATAGCTACATGTATGTTATGAAGGTTGTGGCCTCTTCTGTGTTTTGAACGATGATGTTCCCCCACAACGGGAAGATCATCACCATCGATCAAGTTTCACATTATGAACCCAACCATTCCTCCAACATTGATAACATCCTACCTATTGTCCACACTAATTCCGATGCCTACCCACTCATAGACATGGGCCCCAGAATTTTCAAGGACCCATCCTTATTGAGGACATACCATGGATCACCACCACTCATATATCCCTCTGCAAAAGTGTGTGTCATATCTTCCGATGGAACTAAAACTAGAGATATCGTTCCTCCCACATGGCTACTTTAGTCCCCCAGGTCCCACTAGTGGAATAAATCCTACCTTAGGAATTACCTGAGAACCCTAGGACACCACGTACCACTGATTTCACCCTTCCCCAAGGGAAAATCCTGGTTTGGGAGACCATCCCCCAATACATCACTCAAATCCCCTTCTTCTACCCCCCATCGGGCATACAATCTTTTCAGGTAGCCGCAACGCTTACAATTCTCAACATGGTGCTTTCCATTCCGGTATGGTATCTACAACCACTCGCGATGGTCCCTCAACCATCCTCCCTCCCCAAACAGAGAGAATATCAATACATATTCTATTACTAACTCCAACCGCACCACCCTCACCCCCACTTTCCAGCACCACTGTTATGGTTGGGGGAAAACAGAAGAAGAAAGAGCCCACTTCTCCACTTCCCCACCGAGTTCAACCTCCTTGCACACTATGCAAGAGAAAGGGACACCCCATGAATATATATCCCTCTCTCCCTGAGCTACGCAAATTGATCCAACTCCCTCAAGCAACCACCTCGCTCACTGCTTCCCTAAGCACACCTAGTACTACCACCATGTCCCCTACTACAAGCAGTAAAGGGCTACGAACCAGATTCACATGTGACATCTGTTCAGAGTATGGCCATTATACCCACCATTGCCTTGTGCTATCTCAATTTCAACAGACGGTCACGGCAGTACACCAAAGTTTTCAACAAGACCCCTCTCCGCCTACATCATCCGGTACTCATGTCACCAACATCCATTATGTCACGACCTCATTCAATGAGTAGATGAGATTCCCTTAACCTCTTTGTGAATCACTTGATAATTTCACATACCAGTGTCCCACGATCATTGAATATAGGCGTCGTCAAATGGCCCTTATTCAAAATCCTCCAAACCCCTCACTTCCTGCGATACAAGTGATTCCCCCTACTCCCTCTCCAGATAATGTTCACATCAACTCCCCTAAACCTGAGGAACTTCCTACCCCTTCATGGTTCATGGATAGACGGTCTAAGGATTTACCCCTAAATCCTCCCAACTCTCTGGTTCATTTCCCTCAAGAAATCTTACCCCCACCCATGGTTCACAACCCACAGTGTATGAACATCTGGTTTATGTCAAGCACACCATCGCACCATCTTTTTGATACCCCCTATACATCTTCACCACCTGAAGACAATCACACGGTGACAACCACCAATGTTACTTCCTTGGATCCCCTATATTCTCATCTGTTCCACTGCGACGAAGGTATCCTTGAGGAACTAACTACACCCAATTTCCCATGGAATGTGCTCCATCACAGAGTGCTTTTTCTCACAGAAGAAGCCTTTGACCCTCCTATCCAAGCCTCCATATGTGCAATCGAAACCAAGGATTTATACCATCTGGGCATATAGAATGGTTCAACAACCCTATCCTTGCCCCTGATGCTTTTGAAGAAGGAAACATGGCCAATATTTCCCCCACTGTCAAAATTGACATTTACATCAAACCAGGAATCATAGAAGAAATCACCATTGGTGTCGCATACTCCCCTAAGGAACTCAGAACTTACAAAGCTCTCTTTCAGGAATACCGGGATATTTTTGCCTGGTCATATATAGAGATGTCTGGCCTCGATCCTTCTAGCATCGAACATCACATTGACACATGAACATATATCACCCCAGTGGATCAAAATCAATGCCCACTGCACCCATCCAAAGAAGCATATATCAAAGCCGAAATTGACAAATTACTCGCTGCAAGGTTCATATACCCCATCGCATACACGTCATGGGTTTCCAACCCCATCCCTGTCAACAAAAAATAGGGCACTATTCACATCTACACTGACTTTCACGATCTCAACCATGCATGTCCCAAAGACAACTTCCCTACCCCTTTCATCAACCAAATCATCGATGATTGTGAAGGCCATGAGGATCTATCCTTCATGGATCATTTCTCTAGCTACAACCAAATCCAAATCCATCCAGCGAATGAGTATAAAACTGCATTTACCACCCCATGGGGTGATTTTGCATATTGTGTCATGCCTTTTGGACTCAAGAACACTGGTGTGATGTTCCAACAAGCCATGACTTATTTTTTCCACGATCTCTCTCGCATCATCCTTGCTTACTTGGATGACCTCACTGCTCAATCCAAGAAATGCACTCAACATCTAGATGATTTACGGGTTGTCTTTCAACGATGTCAACAATACAATATCCGCTTTAACCCCCTCAAGTGTGTATTCTGCATCACCGTCGAATGCCTCCTTGGGTTCATCGTTTTCCAACACGACATCACAGTGGACCCCCTCAAAGTCCAATCCATCACAAAAACTCCACCACCTCAAAATTTTCGCCAACTACAAAGCCTACAAGACAAAGCCAAATGTTTGCGACGCTTTGTCTCAGATTACACCACTCGTGCGCATAGTTTCCTTCACCTACTGCATCATGATATCCCATTTTTATGAGATGAACATGCCCAAACCACTTTTCATGTTTTAAAAGGAATGCTCTCCAATGCCCCTTTGATTAGTCCACCCGATTATGATCACGATTACATCCTCTACTTATCGGCCTCAGACGTCTCAGTAGCAGGAGTTCTTGTCCAACTAGGGGATGATGGTCGTGAGCATGTTATTTACTACATTAGTAAAACCCTTTCAAGAGCACCTCTGAAATACAACCATGAACAAAAACTCTCCCTCGCAGTTTTCCTCGCAGTCCAAAATCTGTGTCATTATATCTTGCTTCGCACTACCAAAGTCGTGGAAAATTCCAACCCCATGCAGTACTTGCTAATTCGACGACAAATTAATGGAAAATTTTCCCGATGGATCATCATCCTTCAGAAATACAACCTATATTTTTCAACTCCCAAAATAAAGAAAGCACTCATTCTCACCTAACTCATCGCGACATTTCCCTCAGATACTAAAAGTTCACCCGTCAATACAGATTTTCTTGATGAACACCTCTTCTACATCCCCTCGGATGACCCCTGGTTTGGTAACCTTCTTGTCTACCTTCGGACATAGAAGTTTCATCTCACCTCTCTCGAGATGATCACCAACGCATTTTCCATCAAGCCCCTCACTACATCCTCATTAGTGACATTTTGTATCGACATGGGGTCGACACCATACTTCGTCAATGTTTGACCATTGACGAAGCAGACAGAGTCTTGAATGATTGACATAGAAGTGTCTGTGGTGGCCACCTCTCAGGGATGTCCACCACCCATAAAATCATTTGAGCAAGCTACTTCTGGACCACATTGATTTATGACTGCATCTACGTTGTGAAGTGATGTGACAAATTCCAACTTTATGCAAACAAAGCACGAGTGCCACCTGCTCTTCTACATCTAGTCATCACTGTCGACCCCTTTTGAAAATGGGGCATCGACTTCATGACTTGAAACCCTCCATATAGAAATGGCCACAAGTACATCATCATGGCAGTATATTACTTTACTAAATGGCTCAAAGCCATGCCTACCTTCAACAACACCGTTGACACTGCAGTGCATTTATTTTTCAACCACGTCATTACCCGCTTCGGAGTCCCACTACAGTTAGTCTATGATCACAAGAAACACTTCGAGAATGAGATATTCATCGAACTATCCTCAAGGTTAGTCTTATCCCATGAGTTTTCCTCCCCATACTACCCCTATTCCAATGGACAAGTAGAGGTTCTCAACAAAGTCCTCAAAACCATGTTGTAGTGCACTGTTAACAAACATAAGACCAATTGGCATCATATGTTGTTTTCAGCACTATGGGCTTATTTCACGGTATCTAAAACTACCACTAGTATTACACCATTTCATCTCGTCCATGGGGTCGAAGCCACTCTCCCCATTGAGTGCGAAATTCCCACATTATGCACCTCTATCGAGCTATTACCTGACACTGCTCCAATGGAGAAGCTCTTGCTGAACTTAGAGTCGCTGGATGAATACCATCTGTCTTCATTACAGAACAATGAGGCAGCTAAGAAATGGTCAAAGGATACCTTTGACTGCCATGTCAACCTTCACTCATTCAACGAAGGAGATCTCGTCCTTGCCTACGATATCGCTCACAATACCTTCAGTCATGGAAAATTCGATTCATTATGGCATGGACCCTACTTTTTCCAGCATTGCCTCACTAAAATCACATACATCCTGGCCTCTCCATAAGGCTATCCTCTCAAAGAACCTGTCAATGGGTTGTACTTAAAGAAATTTTACACCTGAGTGTAGTCATTCTACACTAAGATTTTTTCGTTTTTGTACACATTTATAGAGTTTTTAGTCTTCTTTTTTTTCCATCCATGCCTTATGTCTGATACAAAATTTGTGTTATTGATAGATGACTCCTCCATCGGCCTACCACATCAGTTATGCTGATGGAGCTAGCCACTGGACATAGAATCTGGCTTTGACCGCTTGGGCCCTCTATACCCCCTCACATGAACTGCTCCACTCCAACGGCATATGTTTGGGATCAACAACCAACAACCAAGAAGAACACACATCTTTCATTGGCCTCATTGTCAAGGCCATTCACCGCCATATTCATCACCTTAGCGTCTTATTAGATTCCCATCTTGTCGTACTGCAACTCAATAATGTGTACCGTGTCCGCGATCCTTTCCTCTTCCGCAAATACCTGCAAGTTAGAATCTTATCTCGACATTTTGATTCAATAACATTTACACATATTCCATGACAATTAAATAAAATGGAAGATAATATGTCTAACATATTGTTAGATTGGCATATATCACATCAAGACACCATTACACATACATAAATCATCAAAAGTCTGTCACAGCATATAGATTAGACATCATCAAAAGCATCACAAAACATCATCACATGTGGCCATCATAGAGATCATCAACATGTATACCCATATATATATATATATATATATATATATATATATATATATATATATATATATATATATATATAACGATCATTGTATCATCAATGTTTACAAAAAATGGTACAAAATGTACATCATCTGTAGGCAAGTGAGCCCCCTCATCCCTATAGGTACAAAATAGGTGTCACAATACCCTATACAAAAATGGGCTCGCGAGCCTATATAAATACAAAAAATGTAAAAAAGGAGCACTCATGGTACCTCTAGAGCACCATCACCAGGTCCTCTATCTAGAGGAGGTGCCCCACCAATTGGGGGTCCTCCAGGTCAGGGGCCCAGTCGCCCAGTCATAGTTGCCCCCGTTATAGTTTCTCTGTGGATCAGGGTCTGCAACTCTCTCGGAAGTCCCATGCACTGCTCCAAGACTCCATCATATTGGACCTAAGTGCACATTCCCTCAAGCACTCCCTATAGCACCACCTCCAACCAACAGTGGAAATCCTCAAGCACCCCACCGGCCTCTCCCTGAGGCGCATGCGACAGCCCTGCACCGGGGTCATCAAATATGCATCTCCTACCAGCTCTCACATCATCGTCTAGCCTCACACTAGCCTCGTCCCTTGGACATCTCTCTCCCACCTGCGTCTCTCCCTGTTTTGGTCTCACGAGCCCCTAATGAGCCAACGCTCTAACCAACTCCACCTCTCAACCTCGTGACCCCACATCTGCACACACAAACAAACGATAGCATCAACATCCATCCATACATAAAACATATTCTATACTATCAAAACCACAAAACATTAAATACATCAACATACCTCTATGGTCCCAATTCTCTCTAGGAGGTAAAACCATATTCGGGTCCTGTCAGAAGTTTATCCCACCATATGGGAACTGTAGTATGATTTGTGGCATCTGGCACCACACACACGCCATATCAGTCGTAAAATAATGGCCACCCTCCCCACCTCCATGTCATACAAAAATCGATGCCCATTGCATCAGTCGTGGCTCTCATGCATCAGCTGCCTCCAACAACACTCTAGGGCATAACATGGGCACCCTCTCCAAGAACCATGCCACCAAGATCGACCCAAAGAAAAAATCACTTGATTCAATGGCCCAACACCGGTTAAGCTAACCCATCATCTTGGTGTGCAACATCAAGCCCCAGAAAAAATTCTCTCCACCCAATGCTCTCTCCATAATCCTCAGTTGACCACCACTGATCCGTTGAGTAGCTAAGGATCTGTAGATCCTCATGATCATCGTTGCGATACAATGATGCACGAGTGCATCCATTGCCCCAATCTGAACAATCGAGCCTAACATAAAGTCTGGCCCCAAATAGTACCTCTGCGCCAAGTCTGTCAAGTGTGCATCCCCTGGAAACTGGGGATCAGCAGGTAGGGCCCTCCCCTGGAAAGGGAGCCCGGTCAAGAAATAGACATCCTCCATCAAGAAATAGACATCCTCCATCACAGAGAATTCCAGTTGTTACCCCTACACAATGAAGCACTACAGCTCAGTTCTCCACATGGAAATCAAAAAATGCAGTAGGTACTCTTGTGCCCGTAGCAGTGGGCAGTCGAAGAACTTTAGCAACCCACAGGCTACCAAAGATCCTAGAACACCCGTCTCATCTCTCACTACCTCCTTGAGGCGTGCCCAGTCCCTCTCCCTCTAGTGGAATGGCATCCTGAACTAATCACCTTCATTCACACAAACAACACTTGATCAGCCATCACAATTCATAAAATGAAAAACTTCAAAAAAGACAAGTTTTTTCAAAACCCCCCAACTTTGCCTCCTGTGCATGGTTGTCAACCCCCACAGGCACGCACATATGCACGCTTGTTCTTCACACATTTTCACATCAATGTGTAGTTTTCAAAGAAACATATGTGCATCAATGCGCATCTGTCACACCCACAGGTGCGCACTTGTTCGCCACACAGCTGCACACTGGTGCGCAGCTGTCAGAGAAACAACGGGCACAGTGCGCGGTTGTACTTCGAACAGGTGTGCATTCAATGTGAACATGTTTTCCTCACTCACATGCCCCCATGTGTGGTTTTCCTCTCCATATCTGCTCCCCCCAGTGTGGGTATCCTTCGATCGCCCACACATTAGGGGGCCCACCCTCACAAAATCCCACAGTACGGCCATCCGTACGACCCTGCCCCGAAAAGAAACCCTAACTACTATGAAGGAGGATGAGACCACTAACTTGGCTCTCGCAAATCTTGGATCGACTTGCTCGAACTCCTAGAATCTCCAAATCTCCTTTAAAAACCTCTTGTCAACTCACTATGGCAGCAGGTACAAATGAGGTGGCATTGTGGGCCCTACAACTATATATAGTCCCTTTTTCCAAACTTCCATGCTCAATTACAGGAGCTCAGAGCATTTGTTTTCTGATCCGTCTTCAGCCATGGGATCAGGATCGGGATCCCACCACCTACATAGTCACATTCCTTAGGTCACCATCCATCCTTGGCCCTAGGGGAGACTTTTTCTCACATCACGCCCAGGTACGCATGCTCATGTTCAAAATTATCAAAAAATTGTTATATTTTCTTTATCTTCAAATATTGTTCACGTCCGGTATTTGGTTTTCATGTGTACAGGTACTCGATCACCACAAATCAACAAAGACCCTTCAAGTATATGATCGACACTGGCATGTAGTCATTCCCTCTGAATACCAATTTCATCTCCCAGTCACACCCTCTGACATTTGTCTATAGGATCCTCACATTTGGCTCTACATTACTATCACCTCCACTGCATTTCAAGTATTGTCACCTGGTAGCACTCTCCCCTGCATGAGTTGTCCCATTCATAGTCCCCCTTGGTACTTTTACACTCATATTGCCTTCACCCCCTAGGGATGGGAGTTTTGATAGTCTTACGTATGTTTGAGAATCAACCACATACTCCTTCTCATTTTGCTAGATTTCCCAATGGATTCCCAGGTTCTCTCATCATGGTTTTAATTTGACTGCACCACCGCAATATCATTAACCTTCCAATTCCTCCACAATCGGTTTTCCCATCTGCATATTTCCCTCCATTCATTTACCTCATACAGAAACCCACCCATGGGGGGCCCACCCTCCACCAGTTCTCCATACAACTTGCACCCTCATAGGCCAATCCATATTGCACTAAGGCCCCTGTTTTTGTATCTACACACTTATCCCAACTTATTCTTTATTCATTTGGTAATTGTACAAAGCCTTTGTTTCCATCATTTACATAGATTTTTGTTGTCTCCTTTAGAAACCTTCCTTATCCAGCAAAGAAACCCCTGTCACCCTTGGTTGGGGAATTCCTTTACCTTCTACTCTTATTGACATCATCCATAAACCTCGAGTATCCCACATTCCATGTACCCTCAATCTCTGATTTTGTCCACTTTGTCATGCCTCTAGGACAATTTAAACCCACGTCTAGTCGTCCCCCTAACGCTAGATCTAGTTTCATGGTTGTTGCCACTCATACTTCACATCTATCCCCAACCAAGGGAAGTCTTGAGTCTCACTGCATCTTGACTTCACCCATGTTCCTCATCAGTTCCTGATCTCATCCAATGGATTTCATGAAGCCCTTTTCTTCTTGGAGTCACGTCTCCATCTCTCTCGACATCAACACAGTTTCCAAAAGGGCGATAGTATCTTAACTCTCATTACCTTTACAATGAGGATTCTCGAATGGCACATGGAGAACCATCATTGCTCCCTGCTTTCATTGACCCCCATAACATTCAACTCCAACACAATCTCATGTTATGATGGGTCTTACTTTGCAATTATTGTAGTTGTTTTATACTAGTCGAAGACCTCTTAAATTTGTTGGGCCATCAATGCCTGCGAGTCATTGACACTTCTTAAAAGTGTCATCATCTATGATCAGAGTATGTTCACCATCAGAATTGTCATCTGCCATCATCAAACCGCCTCGAAGGGCACTGCAGTTATCTACATCAATATACAGCTTTAGTTACTGTCTTACACATTTGAGTTACATGACATGAGCATGGGGCATGCTCGCCTCGTTTGTATACAGTTTTTATTTTCCCACACCTAGAGAAAGGTTTGGGTCCCACAGTTTACCCTCTCTCTCCACCAAATCAGTCTTGCAGTTTCTATCAACACTCTTTCTTACAATGGTACTCTCATTAGAATAAACATTGATGTATTTCGTCTATACATATGCTCCTAACCTCACACATCAAGGGGCATTTGTTATCACTGAAATTTCATCCACAAATGGTTACAAGAATCCAGCATCTCCAAACACCTATTAGTTCACCTGCAGCCCCAAAAAATCATTTCCAAAAGGCACAAACTATACAACTGCTTATAAAATTGACATGTGTAGAAACATTACAAGAAGCGTGCGCACGTGCTCAAGTCAAAAACACAGGAAAAGTGCACATGTGCCCGATGTGCGACTGTGTACGAAAAAAACCGCGCACATTTGACAACAGCGCAATTATGGTTCTTGCCATCCCCTCACCCACTTCTATTTCATCTCCCAAGTCGATTTGACCCTCAAATCTGAGTTGAATCTGAGTGGGGGGTTGTTCAAAGACCTAAGAGTGCCCTAAAGGGCCCCTTGTTCACACTAAAAACCGGTTGGATAATGACTCAAAGATTTGCTATAAAAAGAGGCCATGGGTGCACTATGAATTCAAGAATCTCATTGTATTGTTATGTTGCCTCTATTCTCCTACAAGGAACCTCTTTCCTTCTTGCATAATACTAGCATCATATCATTAAGCTATTCACCTCACCTCTTGAGGGAATAAACTTGGATTTCTTCACCATTTCCTTTCTAGTTTTCCATTTGTAAGAAGAGCTCTCACATAGGGGATTCAAGAGCCCTCCCTTGGAGGAAGAGGGGATCCATAAGTCCCTTTTTTTCTTTGGTGTTTTCCCACTAATATAATCTATCCATTGGTGTCATGAATATTGGTCAATTGTTTGATTGATTTTGGTTCTAATTTCCTTATGCATTTTAGTTTCATTTCTTTAGTTGTTCTTAGCTTAGTTGTTTGTTTATTTCATGTGATTGAGTCATTTGATTCATACACTAACTTATGTCATGTTCAGCTGACCCAAATGGACTTGCAAGTGTCCCTCTTTTTCCCATTCAAGTGCCGAAAAGGATAAAACACAAGGATGTTGCAACTTCGGGAGTATTTTCAGAGAAGGAGGTGATAATGAGAGTGCAACGGCTCGAACTGATTTACTCTCAATATAGCTTACTCTATGAGATTTTTCCACATGCACCATGGTCCATCCTCGACAAGGCAAAACAAAAGTCTGGACCACATGTCGACTGTACAGTGGGCTTAGCACAAGGAAATCCCACTAATCTATTGTCAAATCAATTGCAACAATTGTTGATACAATAGACGATAGCCATCCAAACCTCTAGTTCGGTTGTTCCCCCTACCCAAATGTCGGGCGTACACAGTGTGCAATCAATGAACCCGAAGGCCAACCAACAACCTGAAGGAAAGAAAAAAAAAATGGAACAAGAAGGGTAAAGGGGACAAAAAGTCTAATAACAATGTTGGTGGGGGAAAAACAGAGAAAATAAAGTCGAAGTATCTGTGTAACCTTTGCACGAAGGAGCACCTGAATCCCCTGTGCCCTCGACTTGCAAAGGCCCAGAATCTATTGGTACAGAAACAACCTATTGTGTTGACGAACCCATTTCAACATGGGAAAAACATGGCTCAAGCCTCCGCATTTTTTAGCACGGAACGGGGAATTCAGGGACCCCCCGCGTCTGCTAGTAAGACCTCGATCGTGAATGTTTACATGTTGAAAGGTGACACTCATATAGAAACCAGGTCCCGAGATTACGAAATTTCGAAATCTACCGAAAAGGGTAAAGAAGCCACAAACCCACCACTTCCTCTCCAGATTTAGAAGACGATGGGAGAAACAATGACACGCATCCCCAAAGGTGCATTCAAGAAAGCTTCTCATAATCCGAATGCGAGGGTTGCCCAGAACTACTCTATTGTGGAAGATTTGGCACAAACCCCTTGCACAATGTCTGCGTTGGAGGTCCTCCAAAGCTTCCCTTCACAAAGAAAGGCTTTTTTATCCGCCCTAGGATATACAGATACTTGTAAGCCGGGAGCAATCGTTCTCGATCCAACCAACTTGAAACCTCGTCTTCCTTACCACATTTCATTTCAGATAGTAGTGGCTTACACCACGTAATATTTTACTCAAAATATCTTCCATACTATGGTTGATGAGGGTGCCTCAAATTGCGTGATGTATTTGGCATGTTGGAAGGCCATTGGCCAACCTGTTTTGTCTCTGTCGCCTACATTGCTTACGGTATTCGACAGTCATTCGTTCAGACCACATGGAATCATTCCTTCTTTCCCCATGTAGTTAGGAGGGAAGACCGTGCACGTCGAATTTAAAGTGGTTGATGCACCTCTTAACTACAACATTTTGTTAGGAATAAGTTGGACCTATGCAATGCATGCAGTGGTTGCCACAGTTTTTCAGGTCTTGTTGTTTCCACACAAGGGTCGAATTGTGACCATTGACCAGTTTTCCTTCTCTCGTCCTAACCCTTCATCAGGGGAATCCACGGTCCTAATGATTGATAACCCTTAGCCTGGCACTGTCAAAGTAGGCATTGGTTTGTTCCCATCATTGATGGGTACTTTCGATTACCCGCCTCTTTCTAGCGATGTCAATCTTATATCGGTTGCCCCCGACCAGCCTAGGGATGAAATTTTTCAAATGTCATCATTTTGAATGACTTACTTTCATGATCCCTAGAATCTTCCTTCCCCATTAGCCTCGATGGAAGGGATAAGGAATTATGGCATGGACATGCCCTTGGTCGCGGCAACAGTTGCTTACAACATTGTCCAGCAAGCTTCGAACAACCCCAATTCGACTCTCGCATAGGAGTTAGATCTTGTTCTTAAGCCTATTTGGGATCAAGGTTCTCATGCCACTGCAGATTCTTTAGACCTGGTCTTGCCCTTAGATGAGGTGATTCTTGAGGCATTTAATGGTCTAGCCAGACCCTGGGATGATCTCCATCGTAGATCTTATTTCCTCTCGGAGTTAATAAGAATAGAGGCAGGTGAATTTGCGTTGACTATGAATAGAGATAGGTCTCGTTAATCCTCTGGCTACACACGCATTTTACGTCGAGGGTAATATGGTGAGTATCATTGAAATGATCCCTATTGACATCTCCAGAACCCTTGGCATCGTGGATAATTTTTTCGTTAGAGAGGACTACTCCCCCGAAGAGATTCAAATTTATACGGAGTTGTTTAAAGAATTCCATGACGTTTTTTCCTGGTCTTACGAGGAAATGTTGGGCATAGACCCAAGAATTGTTGAACATGAGATAATGACTTATCCTGATGCCAAGACGGTCTGACAGAAGCTTCATCCGGTGAGTCCTCGAAAAGCGATGTCGATTAAGGCTAAAGTAGAGAAACTTCTTAAAGTCGGTTTTATCTACCCTGTGCAGTTGACAAAATGGGTGTCAAACCTCGCTCTGGTTAACAAGAAACAGGGTACGATTCAGATGTGCATGGAATTACTTGACTTGAACAAGGTCTGTCCGAAAGATAATTTTCCCACCCCATTCATCGATTATATTGTCGAAGAATGCGCAGGCTGCGAGGTTTTTTCATTCATGGATGGTTTTTCAGGATACAACCAGATTCAGATCAAACCCAAAGACCGGCATAAAACAACTTTTATTTGTCCTTGGGGAACATTCACTTATCGTCAGATGCCTTTTGGCCTGGAGAATGTTGGAGCCACTTTTCAATGGGCCATGTCTTTTTCTTTCCACGACCTTAGACATATAGTCGAGGCTTATCTTGATGATCTAGCATCACGCTCTCGCAAGAGATCTGATCATCCCACACACCTCCAACTAATATTCAAACGATGTCGCTACTATCATATTCACTTGAATCCTAACAAATGCAGTTTTTTCATGACATCGGTTCATCTCTTAGGTTTCATTGTTTCGATAACAGGGATCATGGTCGGTCCTCTTAAGGTTGAGGTGATACTTCAATTGCCTCCCTCGTGTACAATACCCCAGCTTCAAAGCTTACACTGGAAAGCAAACTTTCTTCAGAATTTTGTCGCAAACTACGCCGAGAACACTAAAGGGTTCATGCATTTATTGAAAAAGGGAGTCCCTTTATGTTGGGACAAAGCTTCTCAACGGTCTTTTGAAGCACTGAAACTCGCCCTTATGTTTTCCCCTCTACTCTGGCCTCCCGATTATAACAGATATTTCTCATTGTACTTGGTCGCTGCAAAGTCGACCATCGGCATGGTCTTGGTTCAGGAGGATGATCTGCTCAAGTATCATGTTATTTATTACCTAAACCGAGGCCTGGTTGGGCTGGAACTCAACTATTCCCATGTTGAGAATCTTGCTTTGGCAACAGTGCATGTTGTCCAACGGTTCTGTCATTATATTCTTCTTTGCAAGACCACCATCCTTGTCATTGTGAACTCATTTCAATATGTGTTAACACGATGGATCATTAACGGAAAGATTAGTAGATGGATTGTAATCTTCCAGTTTTTTCACTTGGATTTTGTTTCCGCGAAATCAAAAAATTCATTGTTCTTTGCAGAACTTATTTCGAAACTTTCGGTTGAATCTAGTGATGACACACCCGAAGAGTCGCCTATCAAAGGAGATATTTTTCTGATCACGTCTTCAGACCCTTGGTATGGAGATATACTATTCTGTCTCCAAACTTTGAAGTTCCATGTTTCTACTTCTCGCGATGAGTGTTGACGAATTCACCATCAGGCACGAAAATATCTCATACTTGATGACACTTTGTATCTTCGAGGTGTAGATTGAATTCTTCATCGATTCCCTATACAAGAGAAACTGAGCTCATTCTGAATGACTGCCACACTGGAGAATTTGGTGGTCATTTGTCTGGGTTGGCAACAACCCAAAAAATTCTACCTATCGGTTACTTTTGGCCTACGTTAATCAAAGATTGCGTTGAGTCGGTCAAGAAGTTCCACTCATGTCAGATCTTCTCTCAGAATATGCGGGCACATCCTGCTCCCATGTTTCCCATCATCGTTGTTGGCCCCTTCACTAAGTGGGGGATTGATTTTACTACATGTCTGCAAGATACCAGATATATAAAATATGCAGAATAGAAACGAAATGCTAGAAATAACAGAATAACAGTGAAATATCCAGCATAATCTTCACAATACACAGAAATGATATACGAAATAGCAACAGAAATAGCACTTGAACAGAA
>ML776567.1:236822-257646 GCA_009831015.1 Picea engelmannii
AAGATCCTTCTAGAAGCGGAAGCTTCTATTAGGTCTTCTTACATCCGCCTTATTCTATTTTATTGAAAGGTCTTATTAATATTGACCTTTATTACATCCGAATATATTAATCTACCTATGTGCGGGTTAGGACCTTAACAATGTCACTTGGCTTCATAAAGGGGGCATCGTTATATCATCGTAGAGGTAGACTACTTCAAAAAGTGGGTCGAGGCTATGCCAACATTTAACAATGATGGAGAAACAATGAATATCTTCATTTTTAACCAGATAGTAGCAAGGTTCGGCATCCCTAAGGATATTGTCACTGACCATGGTCATCACTTCCAAAAAAATCCGATGTCTAAGTTAACATCAAATCTTGTATTTAGGCAAGAACATTCATCACCCTACTACCCACAAGTGAATGGTCATATGGAAGTTTTGAATAAGTCTCTCAAGACTATTCTTCAACGAACGATCAATTCTGCCAAGTCAAATTGGCATTTGATGTTGCACTCTGCATTGTGGGCCTACCAAATGTTTGTAAATACTGCCAACGGTTTCTCAACTTTTCAACTCGTATACAAGTTGGAAGCAGTCTTTCCTATTGAGTGCCAGATCTCGTCTTTAAATTTGGTAGTGGAGTTACTACGAGAAACTTCACTATTTGAGGAACGTCTATTATATCTAAAGAAACTCAATGAGCAATGTCGTGATGCAGCCTCGGCCAATGAGGCTCATAAGCAACTAGTAAAGTGTCAATATGATCGGTTCGTTCGTCCTTAGATTTTCTCCGAAGGCAATCTTTTCATGGTCTATGATCAAGACAAGGATCCCCTGGGGGTAGGAAAGTTCAAATCCATGTGGTTCGTACCTTTCATCGTGAAAGAGGTATTAAAGAAGGGCGCTTACCGTCTTGTTGACTTTGAGGTAAATTCCTTGGCGAAGCCTAGAAATGGGCTCTACCTCAAGAATTGTTACTCTTAGGTTGGTCGCTTGGGTGACTTCTTGTACATATCTATATTTCTTATACATTTTTTTGTCTTTTCCATTTTTATGGGTGTGTAGTTATTTATGTCTTCCTTTTTACTGTGGAAGATGTCAAGTGAATCAGAGGTGTTCTTTGGGTTCGCAAACAGTGCTAGCTGACACACTCGGAGGCTTTCTTCCGCAGCTTGGGTGATTTTCACACCCAGAGGCCAGTTTCTATCTTCCGAAGGTATATGTCTAGGTGAATCCACAAATAATGTCTCTGAGTACAGTGTAGTGATAGAGTTTCTTCATGATGCTTTGTCACATGGAATTTATCACCTCCGGGTCTACTTATATGCTCAGTTGTTTGCGTCCCAGTTAAACATAGTTTACCGCATTTACGATCCTACTTTGCACCAGCATTTCCTTAGGTATGTCTCTTAGAACGTTACTTTGATTACATTACGTATATCCATGTTCCTAGGAGATTAAATCAAATGACAGATACTCTAGCTAATCAAGTATTATATTGGCATGTTTCACACACATACACATGTACATACATTTGTAAAAAATGTGATCCATAAGATGAATAAAGATGTAAATAAATATATGTCAAAATGTCAAGATTACATAGGTGGGCACAAATTCCTCAAAAATAAGGTTTGGTATACATCACATGGATTATGCCCTTAAAAATATACAAAAGGTTCGCTCGGCACATAACATTCCATCCTATCTAAGCTCGAGGCCTATTGGCCCTGCTGTAGTGAACGATGGTATTGGCCAAACACTGGAAAATATGGACCCAAGTTCGTGGCACCCCCACTACATGAGGTTGCATGGAAGGTAGGATATCCTCGATTGAGAAAGGTGAGGTTCCTCTCCACCTGCCTCAAAACTCTCTCAACCTCTCTGGCTAGAGGTCCCCCTGCAGCTATTGGTCTCGCCTCTAGTCGAGGACGACGCCAAGTCCTCGTGAAGTCCATCGGGTGCATCAGTCCCACATCTGTACATAACAAATACAAAAGTCAATATTGTAACACATATAAAAATGATATATATAAAAATAAATTAAAAATTAAATAACATTAAAAACATATACCTAGCTCTCCTCTCTCCTCTCCGGGTGGTATGGGCATGTCCGGATCTCTGGAGAAGTTAATTCCAGCATAGGGGTAGCCCTCTATCGTTGGAATCTGTTGTTCCCACCAGTTACTTGGTCCGAGTGGAAGTTCATTTCATCCTATGAAGCTCCCGGAATCAACTTCTTTAGCAAAGGTGATTTTTTACATTTTGGTCAATTTTCAAAATGAAATGGTAAAAATGAGTTGTCAGCTTCTATTTATAGACGTTTTGGCCCTTTTTGCCACTTTTTTGACCCCCTTTGTCATTTTTTCTAGCTTGGAAATAATTTAATTCCTTCTCGATTTTCTTATTGGATGTTATGATACACTTTTTCTTTTGGTTTGGTAACATTTTGGGAGATGGATCACTTTTAAAGGTCCTTTGGTAAAATTAGTTTTTTCCAACTTTTGCATGTAAGTTAGGATTCCACCTCCACTTTTTGCATCTTGTTGTCTTTTCTGATTTTCCATACGATCAATCCCACTGAAGTGCAACACGAAACCATCATTGTTGCTTTATAAGTGTCATAATTAGGTGGTAGAGACTACCTTTACATGGATTCCCTAGATAGATCCTTGTTGCATTTTGGCGTCCATTCTATCTGTAATGACTATAGGATCGGGAGTCCTTGTCAGTCCTATCATGGTTACGAGATTGAGCCTCATTCGTCTGATGTACCATCACTCTTGGCCTCACCCTTAGGACTCCAAAAATGAGCATGTTTTGTTTTCTTTCAAGATCTCTTTGAAATCCGAAAGCAACATCCGACGAGACTGCATTTATGCTTTTCGATCTTGTCTAGATTAACTGGGGAAAATAACCTTCTAGAGTCTTCTTTAATCCCTTTTCAGACTTTCTAAACATGAAAATATTGTCGAGAGATATTTTTTCCCTTCATGCTCGCCAAACTCAAATTTGAAGGCGCGTTTGTTTGACGGTAGTTTACCTTTTTTTTAGTCTGGATGGTCAATTGTACGAACAAAGGTATACTCTAGGAACTTTGGTTCGCTAGAAGATTATTCTCATGTATAATTTTAACCCTTTTTCATGCCTAAGGGACTAAATTTATGAAAAAGGAACATTCTCCTTGGTTTTGGTTTATCACCTTTTTCGAGCCTTGGAGATTACTTATGAAAAAGGAACCCCCACAGAGTCCATAGTTAAGCTCTTCAGAAACCCTAAAATTCAAAATATTGTCGAGTGACCTTGTTCCTTTACACTCATTAAATTGGTCCAGAAGAACATCTATTGGTATGAGTTTACCCCTTTTTCCATCCTATAGATTATGGAGGAAAAAGGTACACCTCGGGAGATTTGTCTCACCGGGAGAGTTCTTCTCAGTAAATTTTATACTTATTCGAGCTAAGGGGACTAATATCAGAAAAAGGATGTGAGTCCATAGTTAAGCACTTTTCAGACTCCTTAAAATTGAAAAGATTTCTGAGTGATCTTGTCTTTGTCACAATCATTAAAATGATTTTGAATAGACGTATTTTCGGTGTCGGTTTACCCCTTTTTCGAACCGACTAAAATATCTCTGAAAAAGGTACTCCTTGGAGTCTCCTTTTACATTTTTTCAGACTCTCTAAACATGAAAAAACTACCAAAATTACCTTCTATGGGCTCGTTAAAAATTACATTAAAGGGGGTTTCATTGTTTCTTGTTAATCGCATTTTCATCTCTGCGTCTTTGGCCTAATGTCGGCTCCATTTTTCTCTCAACTAAACCTTTGAATCATGCCTTATACGCAATCCTTGTAGCACTTTGCCTCTACGCCCTGACACCTTGAACCATGGAGGAATTTTCCCCGAGTGTCCTTTTCCTGCACATGTCTCCTTTCTTTAAGCATTAGTGTGTTCCTTGCACCTGGAACTAGTATGCTTGCTTGCGACACTCATTCCTCCTTTGTAACGTAGCATTCTTTTATGCTTTTTCAATATCTTTAAAATTTGAAAAAGACCAAAAAATAAAAATAAAAAACCCAAAAGAGGGGACGGGAAATATATATTCTTTTTTTGGCAGCACAATGAGTCGCCCTTGGACAAATCACATCCTTCCATTTGTTCTTCAAGCATTCGGGTATATTATTACCTTAGGAATTTATTCTCACAACATAGATTTGTGTCCTCCTCCATTTGGTTACTCTTTCAAACACATGGAGAGTTCACATTGCCTGTTGCTTCGTGAACTTATGTCAATGTCATGTTGCCTGAGTTTGATCATCTTTCATGCTTTTGTCCAAGGGAAGTTTCACCCAACCTGAGTCAGCCTTTCTATACTTTGTCTCTTGACCTCATGAGTCGGCCATCTTGAAATTACAATCAAGTCCTGATTCAAAATCAATGAAGTTATATGCCTAATCATCGAGATCCTCTTGTATTTTCCTGACGAGTCGTCAAATACCTCTGGGTAGTGAAGTCATACACTCACATTGTACTCCTTACCAAGTTTTGAAGATCATGAAGTTGTTGCTCGAGCTATGAATACCTCATCTCTAACCATCAGGAGTTATTGGCTTCTTGAAGATGCATACTATACTTGTATATATTTGATTTTGAGATGTAGATTCATTTTGTATTTCTCACGGATACACTTTATATAGTTATATGACATGGATATGTAGTGTATTTGATTGGAATCCATGATTTATTTCATCCTGAGCATGGGTATTCCTACCTCGGAGAGACAATTGTTATTTTTCATATGGCACCTCCTGAAATCTGGTTCCGGACTCACTCGTTTCATACATTGGTAAATATTTTGTAATGTATTTCGGCCATCAGATGCTCTTCTGACCTCACACATTAGTGCGAATATGTTATACCACTACCTCCCGAGTACATATGCTTGTTTCACCACTACAGCTCACATACATACGCATGTTGCACCATTACATCCTATGTATACTTGCAAAACTTGCAAAAAATAAGAAGTTGGAAGGAATTCGTTGAGATTACAGACTATTGGGTAGTTTCCCAACTAATCCACCACCTATAGCCCATCACCCAACGAAATAACCATCCTTTTTTCATACAAAATGAGGTGTTGGGGTCTCATTTTACATCTAGACATAAGAACAGTGAAACTATGCATGTTTCACATCCCCTCCTTGCCCAAGTTATTGCAACCCTTTTGTGAGAAATGCCTCATCATTTCCCCATTAGCCCTTATTCCTCCATAAAATCTCATTCACTTCCCAAGAAGACATCAGAAACTTGAGAGGATAATCCATATAAAGGTGCACTTGGAGCTTGGTGAAGAGGAACCCCGACTAGGTTTGTATATCAGTAGCCGGATTTGATTGTAAAGGTATAATCATTGAGTTATTAATAAAAGAATTATTTTTTCTCTTCCAAATCATGGTGTACTGAATTCTTTTATTGGTTTATGTTTTGACATTCTAACACCTAACCCTAATTTATATATGAAATAGCATGCTTGTAGTTTTCTGTTTGTCAATATTTGAATGTAGGTCAACCCTAGGAGGAGGTGTGTAGTCAACAAAACTTCCAAGCATGAGGGGATCATCATTGGACGCAGAGTAGAGGTATAGTTACTCGATCTCCCTCATATTTTCTTTTATTGTATGAGTTTTAGTATGTTTGGGGTAGTTTAGAGAAGTAGTTTACTTTTATACAGTTGATTGATCTACCTACATTATGAACCCTGGTGTAGTCATAGGGGGGGTTTTCTTGCTAGCACATACCACCATAGGTGGTTGAGGAATATACGCCAGTGGAGAACTTTAAGTCAGGGTGTCACCACATGTATGTACAATAAAACAAGGACTAAGATAAACAATGGATACTAACACAATACATATTAATGGAGGAGGAGATGGGTCGTATCATGGTCAATTGGGATGATGAGTGGAAGATTCCACCAGTAGAAATAGGGCCCTCTGAGAAAAAAAATATTCAGGAGATAGATGATGATGAAGAAGAAGGAACCAAATAGGAAAAAGGAAATGGAAAAAAAGGAACCTCACAAAAGAGATCACCACGCACAAACAAGAAGAGCAAGGAACCAAAGACAGGGAAATCTGAACATCAAAGGCCACAATGCAAAGTCATCAAGGAAGTGGTTATCCAAGCCTTAACAAAGGAATATTTGGATAAGATAGGAGATAAGGTGAAAGAAGTCACCAATGACGCTTTTCAATGTGCAACACAACAATAGGAAGAGATGCATAGATGGATGCAGGAGTAGATGGCCAAGTTGCAATAATTACTAGAAGCAGCCAAGATCGCGCTAGTGCAACAAAAAGAGGAAGAACAAATGACTTTGAATAATGGGAAGGTAGGACCGAAAACCTCTCAGTCAATATTAGTAGCTGGTGAATGACGACTAATCAAGAAAGCGACAGGGGTAGTAGAGTTCCCCACCACGGAGATGAAAGAACTGGAAAGGGAACTAGGTTACATTGACTTAGTGTTATCTCATCTTCCAATGGATTTATTACAAGAATTACAGTTGAGCATGATGAAAGAGATGAGATTTCACATAGAAAATACATCGAGTGAGTTATTTAAGGTTACAACCAAGAACGTAGCCTTGGATATGGATTTCAGTAAGGTCAAGCATGAGCATGATGAGGCTACATAGAATATTGAAAGAATACAACATGAATTTGAGAAGGTATACCAAGAACTCCCAGAGGCTCATCCAGAGAGAGAGGCCACGATCGAATAAAAATTAACAAAGATCACTCAAGCCATTCAAGGCTTCCACACATGAAAATTTGACCTAGAAGAACGTATGACACCTAGCACTCCACCTAAAGAAACGGAGAAAAGGGAGAAGACAATGACAACAATAGTGGAGAACATAAAGACTCTAGAAACAAAATGTGCTCAGATTTATACATAAACTATGGGTTTCTGGAAACAACTCAATGAATATAGGGAGCAACAAAAAATCAACCAGAAGATCCAGGCTACGTAGGAAAAGGTGCATAATTTCAAAGAAGCGATAGGAAAATTACTGCTAGCAGAGGTGGTAACAAAAATGAATGAGAACATAAATTTGTATTCATAAATGAATCAACTAAGGGAAGAACATAAATCTCGCGCACAACAAATAGAAGTACTACAAGAAGAAGCATACAAAGTGACAATGACCTTAGCAACAACTCAAGGGATAATCAAATAGGTAGTTGTTGAAAGTGTCGAGAAGATGCAGAATCAAATCACTGCTAACACAGTTGACCAAATTTTGTAGAAGGAAATAGAGGTAAAGGGGAAGGCCACGACAATTAAGGAGACCTTTAGAAAATTCATGGCACAGTAGAAGAAGGCCCGAGTGGCTCGGGATGAACCACATGTGAGTGTTGGGGTTTTGTTGGATAGGAATTTTGGTTAAGTTTTGGGATCTACACTAGAATAATTCAAAGAAGAAAAGGCAGTTATAAGATGGACAAGAGCGCATGACAGGAGCGGACTTTAAGAAGTCAAAGCACGTGATAGGAGGAAGCACGATGGAGAAACGAAAAAAAAAAGAGGCAGAAAATTGTTATAACCATTGGGATTTTGGGAAATTTTGTCCACATTGTAACGAGATTAGCCCTATTTTTATGTATAAATATGTAAATGGTCAGTTTAGATAGGGAGTTCAAGATATGAGAATTCCTTAGGGGTTTTGGGGTAAGTTGAGCCAAGTTTTGGAAGAAGTTTTGAGTTATGACTGAGGAATGAGACTTTCACTGTAGCAGAATGGATAGGAAGGATTGGGCAATGTTATTGTTGCATATTTTATAGCATAGTGCACAACTCTAAGAAGATTATTAATGACTAATACATGAAGTCAATCACTATGGACATAGCCCAAGTTGGGTGAACCACATTAAACCCTTGTGTCGTGATGTGTTTGCATGTTGTGATGGTTATTTTTATTATGCAATGATGATAAATGGTTGTGTATGATGAATGTACTATGCATACATGTTGTTACAATGTCTCGCATTGAAGTAATTGGTAATTGAATGAATACAAAGTAAAGCAATGTTGCACACCGGGTATGTTGCATGATAAGTAATTGTTAACTAATGGAAAGTACGCACACGAGTAGATGGTTAGTAAATACATGTTGAATTTCCTACTTCCCCTCATCATTGTAGAACCTTGGTTCATGCAGCCCCTCTAGATGCCTCGGGTGAGACATCACTTGCTCTGTAGGTGATTTCGAAAGGGATGGTGTCTAATGGTTTTGTCGGTATTGATGATTAACCCCGGGTCTGCCCACTAAATGCCAACAATCGAAATTAAAATGTTTAGTCAAGCCAAGAAAGAGTTTATCTGAAAATAACAAAACACTCAATATTCTTGAAAAGCCAGTGTTCGAGTCATGCAGGGCCAAAAAATGGGTACAACATAGTTTTACTATTTTGAAGGATATGAGCTCAAAACCCTTGAGAGAAAATAAATAACTAGATAACCCTAAACCTTTTCACTTTCGTTTGTAACCAAATAACATGGATTTCTTTCAAAATGAAACGAAATCATATGATATCCAGCTAGAAACAAAATATACAAGGTTCATATAGTTGGAATGATAGAATTTGAGATTAGAAACAAAGCTTTATATAGAGCAACTTTAATCAACAAAGGGTCAATAAAACTTCTGAAGTTTCTAGAACAATCCAAGAAGAAGACAAGAGAAAACATACTCACTAAACCAGTCAAGAAGAGCTATTTCAAAAATTATTACTGCAAACAAAAGAATATTCATTTGATGGGTATGAGCTAAAATAATCGTACCTTACCCTAGTTCTTCAAATAAATTCAAAAAACAAGTGTCTTAGTTACCTCAACTACCACAATTGAGATTTGGAACATGAGTGTTACTCAACCAGTTTGAAATCCAAATGAAATTCCAAAACCCCAACACAAGGTGGTATACCTCAGTGAATGAATTCATGCATCCCATGCATTGAATGCATGGGGTGTCACGTTCTTCAAAAACAATTAACACATTAACTTTTTAATCCATCTCAGACTCCACTATCCACCATCAACAAATCACAAACCTGAAATATTTCCATGTATGTGAGCATTCACATGTTTTATAACCACATCGACAACCTCATAAAACTTCAGGCTCAAATGACAACCCAAGATTCACATCAACTTCATTATTCAAAGTCTATTTAAAACCACATTCAAAGCAAATCATAGCTCAGAAAATACATATATTCAATCATCGATTGACATGGTATATCTAAGAGGTGGTTGACAACATCAACGTTGGGTTCATGTGCTATACCATATACAATATGCATCAAAAACTTAAAATATCGACCCTTTGATTACCACATGTAACCTTTCTTATATAGAACCAACACTTCCATATATATACATTCACAACATAATTACGATGACAAGTGATATTAAAATCAAAATCTTTTTATATATGGTAAACTATATGAACCTCCTAACATGTCAAAAAAATAAACTTGTTTTCCTTTTTAAGATCATATCATGTTATTAGGACTTCAACCATTATGACCTGTTTAAAACAAGATGTTATATGTTTGATGAGAGATATAGAAATAGAAACTCTTTTATGACTTATAATCTCTACGTGTAATTCATAATAACATATTATGCGTGAAATGCATGGAGCATAAGAGATCTTTGGAGTTTTATGAACAAAACATTTTCCCTTATGTAATCAAATTGATAGTAGGACTCATAGTGAAACTGAAAAAGAAGGCATTATCTTTTCAGTTGAAACCATATCAGTAGATCGGTGATATTCAATCCCAGGGAATATTTGAAAATAAAATTCATTTATTTCTCCCTATGGGGTCCCACCTAGATTTATCCTTATTATATCATAATAATAGAACATTTTAATTGTTCCTTGCAAATTTTTGCATGTTGGTGGCTAATTTGCGAGTTTGTGAGTCAACATCAGGAGAATCCACGGGGAAGACAACTTTTAGTTGGATAGAACTGAAGAATATTTGGTCTTTCTTACTAGAATCATAATTTTTAAGGAACCATCAATAATTTATTTTACATACTCCTTCAAAAGAAAATTGTATGGAGGGAAGATCAAGAAAGAAGAAAATGGGAACAACTTGCACATCGTGTTTCAACAAGAATTATGTAGGCATAGGAAACTACTACATAAGTAGCGTTACTGACCCAAAATAAGATCATCTATGTTTTTCTGTTCTTCTCAATTTCAAACTAGATCAACAAAATTTTGCAGTTAGCATGACAAAATAAGTGGCTTAAGTGATCCAATTTGACTTAAACATAATGCCAAATAAAGCAAAAAAAATCCAGAACTGATAAAAATCCAAAAGAAAATCAGTTGTACAGATAAGAAAAGGAATAAACATAACCAAAAGAAAATATATATTGAAAGCATTAGAAATATAATCAATCAAATCATTCTAGTTCAACATAATGTTTCAAATGTGAACCATTTGTAGTATACAAAAATAATCGCTCTTCCATGTCTTTTAATAAGTATGAATTGTTACCTATGACAGAGGCAATTTTGCATGGACCCAACCAAAGCTTCTCAAATTTGGATTTTTTCCCTTTATCAGCATGTGCAAAATCCCAAAGCAACATTTTTTCATCAACTCTAAAAATCGCAGATTTATCCTTTTCATCAAAGTATTTCTTAACAATTTGTTTCATTTTTCTTAGATTTTCTAAAGCATGGTTTCTTTGTTCTTCCAAGACAATCAAAGAATTTATTCTTTGAGAAATATGTGTCATGTTCAATTATTCATCTTGTAAAGATAATCAAAGAGAGGTAAGTTCATGTTCTATAGGAATAATAGATTCATGGCCATATAAAAGTTGGAATGGAGTATGGCTAGTGCTAGATTTAGTAGTAGTTTGACCTACCCAAAGTGCATACGTGAGTAGTGTGTGCCACTGACAAGGATTATCATCTATGATATTCCTTAAAAAAATTACCATTTTTTTATTAGTAGACTTAGCTTGCCCATTTCCTTGCAGGTAATAGGTAGAATAAGTAAAATGGTTCACACCAAATTTACTAAGAAATTGAGTGAATTTTGTAGAAATGAAAGATGACCCATTATCATAAATAATTTCAATAGGAATGCCAAAATAAGAAAAGATATTTAATTCCAGGAAAGAAATGGCATGCTCATCTTATGCACGCTTGAGTGGTACGACTTCAATCCACTTAGTAAAGTAATATGTTGTTGTAAGTATAAAAATATTTACAGCAGAAGATGGAGGATTGATAGGACCAATAAAATCTAAAACCCATTTAGAAAATGGAAAATCGGGAATAATAGGTTGCAAGGGAATGGAAGAAATTTTTTCCTTCACAAACAAATTTTTGACACTTGTCACAAGTCCTTGTAAATTTAAACAAATCTCTAAAACTGAAAGGCCAATAATATCATTTTCTCAAAATTTTGAAGGTAGTTTCCTTTGCTACAAAGTGTGCATCGATATGAATTTTTGAATCCACTGATCCATGGATTTCTCTCAATATTTTATGAGTTGTTGTATTATCTATACATCATAATAAAAACCCATGAGAAGATCTTCGAAATAAGGAATTTCATAAGATCATATATTTAGAGGCTTCAAGGTGGAGCCTCTTGCATTGATGATATTCTAGGTAATCATGAAATTTTTGAAACTGCAAGTAATAAACAAGGTCCTTATACCATGAATGTTCAGCGAGATCAAGATTCTGATTTTCAATAAAAAAATAGTAATGATAAGACATTTTCATCATTTTGTTAAGAGCCTAAGACTGAATATAAAATCACCACAACAGATATAGAAGAACAATATGAAAAATCTCTTTTATTACCATCAAAATCTTAAGGTAGGGCAACACCATACAATGGATCATATTATAGAAGGGATCCTCTCCTGTTCACTTGCCTCTTCGAGGGGGCATCCTTCTATTGAGCTACCGCTCCACAATACAATACTTCTCTTCATGTCTCATTACATTTATTGAATCTCTTTATATAGTGCTACCATCACCTAAGAACATTCTAGAGGAGGAATCTTCTAGAAGTAGAACCTTCTAAGAAGTCCTCTTACATTTATTATATATAATTACCCATTTATTATATTTAACTACCATAGTGGGTCTTATTTAATAATATAGTGGACCTAGTCCACCTTACATTGAATGACCTCCACTATTATCACTATGGGCCCTCTGCCCCCCTCCCCCCCCCACTACCTCTCTAGCTACCTTACATTCCATCCCCCTTATGAAAGTTTTGTCTTCAACTCTTGATGTACAATCGTATACCAGGGTCCCATGGATAATTGTGGACCATAATGCTAAAGAAGACTGAAGAACCAAGGTCCCATGTAGAAAAGAAATCCACCATGTTGAAGTAGTCCAACCACCATTGTAAGCCTGGGTCCCATGTCCAAGTGTTCATGTGAACTCCCCGTGGAATATTTTGGAACCCAATAACCAACTCCAAATGATACTCCAAATACTGACACCTATCATGTGGATCCAAATAAGAAGATCCATCCACATAGTGGAAAAGGGTCGTAGCAGAATCTGGAAGGAATAATACCACTGTAGAATATGAAAACTGAACGCTGGTGACTAGCTCTTGATGTGGGACATTGATGTTCTCTAAAGAAGGTGGAGTAGAGTTATCAAATAAAATATGGAAGTGGTTGTCATCCCAGAAATGACAACTATCCATATACCAATCATCACAATCGGCCTCAAAATCATACCAAGCACATATTTCTTGATTATGTTTATCCTTGAGGCCCTCCATAAGAAATATCTCATGCATGTTATTCAATGAATCTTGAATACTACGAAAACTATCATTGAGGCCATATGTGAGGCTATCTGTGAGGCCATGTGTGAGGTTGTCTGTGAAGCCATGTGCAAATGCATCCAATCTGTCATCCAATTGGGCTTTGAATGATTTAAGAATTTCTTTCAAGGTTTGAGATGAAATAACCATATGATCACCCTATGAACTCTTCGGTCCTGCAGTCGTCACGAAAAAACTCAAAAATAGACCTAATAAGTTTCGGCTGAAAATCGCGGCTTTTTCTGGAAAAACCCTAAAAAACTACCGAAGTTAAAATGCTCATAACTGCACTTCCCGGACTCTGTTTCGGCTTTTTTTTTTTTTGAAATTGGGTGAAATTGTGAGAGGAACTCATATATGTAACTTTCTTGGGAAAATTCGGCCTCCAACTGCCACAAAAATAAAAATAAAAATCGCGTCGTCGTTCGTCGAGAAAAACCCTGAAAATTTGCAGATTTAAAAACTTCAATATCTTGACTTCCCGGACTCCGTTTTGGACGATTTTTTTTCAAATTGGGTGTTTTTCTGAGAGGAACTCAGATATACAACCCTTTGCTGCAAATTTTGCATCAAAATATACTGAAAAATCCGAGAATGTCGTGGCCCTCTTTTTTCTTCTCCGAAAAAAAAATCTACAAAAATAAAAAATATTTGCCCACAATGTCTATCCAAGGAAAGTGCTCTGATACCACTTGTTAAGAGTCAAATACATGAATACAAAATATCACAATAGATCCAAAGATATATGAATACAATCACCACATAAGACATATGAAACCATATAGAAAACCACAACTTTATTATAGAAACCCTTGAGGTAGGGAAACACCATACAATGGATCATATTATGGAAGGGATCCTCTCCTGTTCACTTGCCTCTTCGAGGGGGCATCCTCCTATTGAGCTACCACTCACAATATAATAATTATCTTCATGTCTCATTACATTTCTTGAATCCCTTTATATAGTGCTACCATCACCTAAGAACATTCTAGAGGAAGAATCTTTTAGAAGTAGAACCTTCTAAGAAGTCCTCTTACATTTATTATATCTAATTACCCATTTATTATATTTAACTACAATAGTGGGTCTTATTTAATAATATAGTGGACCTAGTCCACCTTACATTGAATGACCTCCACTATTGAATGACTCATCTTCCTTGTAATATTTATTGTTTCTAACATCACTAGTTGAGAATGAGCTTTCAAGAGGACTCAATCCTTTAGGAATTTTATTGTCTTCAAGAGAAATTATTTCATTTGTCTTATGGATCATTCTGAATAAAATCACAAATGATTTCATCGTCAGGGAAAACTTGCCATGATTCCTCATTATTAGGAATATGAGGTCGATACAAGGATGAAAATGTGCAATCAGGTATTTGAGGCAATATTTTCTTTGTAAGAGAAGGTGAAAAAACAACTAACCTATCAGCCATTGAATTCAATTCTCTTTTGATGTGAGTGATATTAAAAGACAACATATTTTGAATTAAATTCCAAACAGCTTGGGTGTATCTTTTCAACAATTTATTAGTAGGATTATAGATTTTTCTAACCGGATTGACAACAAGTTCCGAGTCTCCAAAAACTGTGAGATGAACACAACCTAATTTGTAAACATTTTCAATTCCTAATAGCAAGGCTTTTAATTCAATAACATTGTTTGTACAGACAAATTCTAGTCTATGGAAAAAATTGTGAATTTTACCTACAGGAGAGTATAATATAATGCATGCTCCATTACCTTCATTTGAACATGCACTATCAAAGTGAATATGCCACATTTCATCATCATAATCATCAATATATTCAAGAGGAGCATCATATTCCTGAGCAAAAATTGAATACACACCCATATCTTCCTCAATATAATTTACATTGGGTTGAGGAACTTTCTCAATATACGATGAAACTCGTCCTTCCCTTCAAACAATGATATTCTTCCCATTTTTAGGGATGGACATATGTGAACCATCTATTGATAGATAACTACTGGTTAAATCTTACCAATCCCTACCCAAAATAATTGAGTAATTACTAATAGACATGTCAATTACTTGAATACTAAGAGTGGTTCTAATTTTGGGATGGGCACAGAGGACTAGAATTACATCCTTAAATTCACTGATTATTGATTGTTGTTGATTAATATAGGACAACATACTCCTCGTGTTTTCATTTGTGCAAGAGAGTCATAGTTCTTCCATAATAATATTGGACATGACACTAGCGCCATATCCATCATCTATTAAGTAATAGTGAGCTATCCTATCCATTATTTATACAGAAATATAAAAAGGAGGAATTTTTTATAGGATTTCTAAAATTATTTACACCTATCCTATTTACATTTGATTCATCTCCATCAACTTTTTTAGATATACTATCTATTGGAGAAGTTTTATCTTCCATATAATTCTTTAGATGTTGTTGTTGTTTCGGGAGGGTGTCCATATCCAAGAGAGATGCATATGATTTTATGTTAGCTAGTTGATTAAGAATGTTATATTTGGATGGAGGAAAATATGTCTGTGTCTCTGGACTTTGAGTTTTTGTTACAACTTGAGGATTTGTTTTTTGGGAAGAGGAACTAGGAGAAAAAATAGTTTTGGAAATATTACCCTTCCCTTTATTTGTGTATGATTTATTTCTTGTGTTTACTAACATCACATTTTCCTCAGGAGCCCAATATAAGAAAACAACAATTGTTTCAGTCTCTTTTCCAAATATTCACTCTTGTGACCTTTTCTTAACCTCAAAAGTACTTTCCTCATGATTATCATCGTAGAAATTACACCAATCCCTAGAGAGAAAATCCTTTGTTTGATTATGAAATGAATAATTGATTGGTTGATTTATGAAAATAGGTTGAGACGAAGAATCAGTAGGGGATGAAGTTGAGGTGATACCTTTCTGCTCATAAGAAATCTTATTCGATTTTTCATGTCTTGAACAAACTGCAAAATTGTAGACATATCAGTCTGCTTTATAGAATCTTCCTTGGGAAGACCTGTTCTTTCCAATTGTTCTTCGTACTCTAAATAAGTTTGAAGTGCAAACCCTAGGTTGGTTAAAAAATTTCTTCCAATGTTTGATGATAAGAAGAAGGAAATGTGTTATGATATTGAATAAAATTAGCTTGATTATGAGGTTGGATCAAGTCAAGGATTTGATTGTATAACTTGGTGAAATGAAGATTAAAAGACTTAATTGTTTCACCATTGTTATAAACTAGATTTTTGTATTCCCTTAATAAACATGTTGGATTTTTAGGCTTCCCATAAATTGATTTAAGCCAGTAGGTCAATTCATCCCATGTTGAAAATACTTTAGGAGGTAATTCAAAAAAATCAACTGCATCTTTTCCTTCTAAAGAATTGACAAATAAGCGCATGGAAGTGTCATTATCATTTGCTCATATATTATGACATGCATTAGAAAATGCAATTAAATGTTCCTTAGTGGAAATGGTGTCATTTCCCGAGAACTTGGGCAAATGATCCTTGAATTTTGGAAGGGGATTTGTATCTGATGTAATATTTAAAGGTGAAGACACATGCCACAATGTAGTAGTTGCATATTCTTCAAATTGAAATAAACCAAATGTTTTGATTACATTGGAAGGGTTTGTAGTAGATTGATCTGAGATTTGGTGACTAAAATTACTTCCAATTATCGATGAAGGATAGGATTGTGAAGAAGAGAGTGAACTAGTACTCGAAGATGTCATTTTGAAAATGATAGAAATTGGAGATAATGATGAACTTGCAGAATTTGATAGAGTTATGCAATGTTTTGATAGAAGATTTTCTAATACAACCTTATTTCTTCCTATTTCAAAAATAGGATTAATATTAGGAGATAAACCTCTTGTTCTTTGAGAAGAATGAGATCCAAAGGAAATATGTCAACCTTTCACTGAGGGCGTTGAGTTTTGGGCTTGCCTTTTTTGGGATTCCCACTATTCATAGATTCTAATTTCTCTAGCAATAACCTCCCAAGAATGATGAAGTTCAATATAAGCTACCAAAATATGATTGTGATTATGACTTTCTAGTTAAACATTGATGTATCGATTTCTCATGTGATTATGGTTCTATATCCCAGTACCTGGCATAAGGGGGTTGGGCCCCCTCTTCAGTCAAGTATTTCATGTAACAATAGTGTTAGAATTAGCATTTTACTTCTATTCAGTTGTTCTATTGGTTAAATTCTTTCAATTTTTACAATTCCAGGTCCATAACTTTATTCATATGTTGTGTATGTTTTTTTATTTGTTGTTATTCTAGAATTATAGTGTAGTTGTTGTATTTTAAAATTATCTTTCATTCTTTTGTCATTCCCAATCTACAGAACAATGTTACGATTTATAAGTGGTTTGGTTTTCTAAGTTCATCATCTCTTAATGTCACAATCATTCTACGCTTTTCATTGCTACAAATCATGTCTCTTCAAGTTTTGGTTATAAAAGAATTCAGTTATTGTGATTTTTGTTGTTGTAACTTAGTTAGATTTCTTTTGTGTTGCAACTTCATTGTTACAACTATGCTTGCAATTGCACTTAGTGTGTTTATTATCTAATTCTCTTTAGGTTTAGTATTTACAATTTTGGATTGATGTTATTGGATTAATATTGAATGAACGAAAACTTATTTGTTGCAACAACATAAGATCTTCATTATACTTGATCAAGTCACCCATAGGTCATAACACATGTTTCAATTCCTGCAAGAGTGATTTTGATTTCCACAAGTGTGATTTTAATTTCCGCAAGAGTGATTTCAATTCCTGCAAGAGTGATTTTAATTTCCACATGTGTGATTTTAATTTCCGCATGAGTGATTTCAATTTTTGCAAGATTGATTTCAATTTTCGCAAGTGTGATTTTAATTTCGGCAAGTGTGATTTCACTTATAGAAAGTGTGATTTCAATTCCTGCAAGTGTGTTTTAATTTCCAAAGAGAAACTTAGGCCTTAGAATTGGTTGGTGACTTAATTAAAATATTATGAGTCTTTGAATTGTGATATTAAAGTGCTACAATGCCATAGTCAAAACAACACTCTTCTTGCATAAATTGTGCACGACAGTTCACAAGTTCTATACGAGCCTCAGATTGATAATTAAATGTACAACTCTTCATTTGCTTACTAAGTTAATTAGAAAGTAATTGAAAGGTTCGTCATTTTTGGCACCATTTCTGGGGAACTGTCAAAAGAAAGTAATGTTGTTTAAATTGTGTAGATTTTTCTTCATTTCATTAGAATAAAATTTTATGATTTCCTTTCAATAATTTGTAGGATGATTTTCTAAGTATTTTTCTATGCCCAAATCTTGAGATCAATATGGTATATTTATTATCTCTTCAAAAAAAACACAAAAAGTTAACAAAGCAGTTTAATCACAAAAGGGGAAGGAACAACAATAATTGAATTATTTATCACCCACAACAAGTCCCCTTGCAAAAAATCATCATGAAGCATATCCTCAAGTATGAGAGACTATGAAATGATCTTTGTACACCGAGGTCCCATTGTCAGAGGAGAAAATCAACAAGAAATATCATTTTGAATAATTCTTTTTTCTAGAGGCACCTTCTGAAGTGGAGGACATCCCTCGGAAATAAATGGCACACAAATTTGTCAAAGAGGAAACTGTGACTTTCGGATTCCCAATTAGAGAAACGGATGAGGAGGCCAAGATGAATAACATCCCTTATTCCACCTTTCCAAACTATGCAACAGATGCCCATAAATTGAAGATTTTTCCTACCACACTTAAGAATGTTGCGTTACAATGGTTCATGGGCCTTGGAAAGGATAACATCCTCTCATGGGACCAAATGACAAAGAAATTTGTGGACAAATACCAAGACTACTGAAAAGACAAGGACATAAGGGAAGAAGTATTAAAAATGATGCAGCATGAATATGAGAGCTTGGAAGACTACATCGAGCAATTCACTTACAACCTACAAAGGGAAAATCAAGAAGACTTGGATCCTAAAATGTAACATGTATTATTTCTAATAGGAATTTGGGATGATTGCATATAACTCCTCAACATTATGGGTGGGGGAGATGTCTCTCACCTAGAATACAACATTATCTTGGAACTTTGTTGTAAGTATTTCAGAGGCACATCTAAAACAAGAAAAGGACCAAGATATATTTTGGAAAGAACGGGAAAGACTACTGGAAGTGGAGTAATGAGGGCATAAATCGGGAACATGTTAGAATATTTTAAGACAGATATACTTAGTGTTGAAATAATGTAACTGCGAAGAGAATTCTTATTATTATTGATATTTTATTCATTGGATTAAATCCCCATTGCGGATTAATCATGTCATTATTATTATTATTGCTATTGGATTAATCCCCATTGTGGATTAATCATGTCGGTAATTGTATTAGGACCAAATCCCCTTTTGCGAATTGGTCATCAGACAATTATAAAGGGCAAAATAAGAAGTCAACCCCAGCAGTTATTATGGAAGACCCAGAATTAATTAAAGGTGGGTTTACCCACCCAGAGTGAGAGGTCGGCCCTGCCAGTGGTGACCCTTCACACGTGCCAGTTTTGTATATATAGGAGGCTAGCGCCTTACTTCCAACACACAACACACTTGCTCATTCTCTTATGAGGCAAGCTGCAATTACCAGTTGGAGAGAGGAGAAGAAGATTGGTGCATCTCTTGGAGAGGACTATCTATATTGGTTTGAGTTATCTCTTGAACATTTTATAAGCTATTTATGATAAGGAAGTTTTTGCTGGGTTTTCTTCCCCTAGAGGGTTTCCCAGGATAATTGATGTGTCTCTTGTGAATGTGTGTCTCTCAGTGATCTTGTTCTTATGATGCTCTTATCTATTGAAATGAAAAGAACTATAATAATGGCATAAACATTAACATGGTATTAGAGCCAACCTGAAGGAAGCACAATTTGCAAGAGGAAAAACGTCACTGTTACCGTACCCAAAAATTAGGGTTTTGCAAAAGTGAGTATTTTCAGCTCCCTAACCTCCTAAAAAGTTGCGCCCTCCCCCAAGGATCAATTTGGCACATAGAGCGCACCTTTTTAGTGGTTGGATCTTCCACAAAGTGAAACCCTAGTTTCACAAAGTACCAGAAAACCAGTGTACTAGAAGTACCAGAAAACCAAAAGCACCAGTCCAGAAATCCGTAGATCAAGTTTGAGGGGGTAAAAGTTGGATTTTTGAAATTCCGACTGCACTAGATAACTCGCCTTAGCCTAGCGCATCTATCCCCTCGATCAGAATTTCAAAATTCGAAGTTTGAAAATTAGGGTTTCCTCATAAAACCCTAAGTTGCAGTTGCAGTTGCAGTCTCAGAACCAGTTGCAGTTGCAGTACCAGTTGCAATTGCAGCCGTAGAACTAGTTGTAATCACTCTTGAAGTTTTTGGTAATGATTACCGCTGCTACCAGATGGATCCACTACCTACGAATGTTATCCGAGGTATGTACTCACATATGGTTAATGGTTAAACCCTAAAGAGTATTTGCAGGAGAAGGGATCTTTTTCCATAGATCCAGAAGGATCTCAAGATCCAACACATTCAAAGGAATTATGCAACCTAGGTGTGATTATTCTAATATGTATCTATTTGTTATGAAATTATCTTGATCAGTGTTGCATGTTGAATCTATGATCAAATCATTATAAGGATTAAAAGTTGATCAGAGAGCTTATCCTCTAACCTAACATTTTGTCAAGATAGCATATTGTCTTAATACAACAAACAGGTTGAAGAAAGTACTTTTCACTTGAGTGAAGGAGACCTGGAAGAAAAGCAAGCACTCACTCTTGAGGACAAGGCTCCAGGTTTGATTAATCAAGATTCAAAGGTACACATGACAAGCTAATGACTTTAGTTGAGATAGAAATCGTCGTAAAGTATTATA
>ML776567.1:257696-294720 GCA_009831015.1 Picea engelmannii
ATTGCCATGGAAGAATGCTTGGTCACAACACTAAGAGAGTGTTGACCTCATTTCGTATTGTATTCCTTACCTTTAATCTTTGCTAAATTATAAGTAATAATATCTAAAGGAGCTACTGTGATGATTGTTCATGCTATTGCTTTTTTATTATCAAGAAGGATATTATTCTTGCTTGTTGTTTTGTTGACCTTGCTCCAGGGCACATGAGGAATCTATAACAAAGGTTGCAGAAGGAAACGTGCCAAAGAAGAGACCATAAATGAAGCAATCATCAGTGGAAAAGAAGAAGGTGGGTCACTCAAAAGCTTCCATGACCCACGCTATTGAAGAATCCATTTGAACTCTAGAATATTAGCTCACATCAACTACAAGGTGCTACCATACATATGCAAAGATGTCACAGGTTTACCAGAACTCAAAGGTGATCATGAAGGCATATGAAATTGATGTGCACAAGGGAAGAACATCAAGAACCCATTTCCGAAGAGGGACAGCAAGGCAGAAGGAGTCCTAGAACTCATTCATTCATATGTATGTGGACCAATGCCATCATACTCCAATAATGGGTATGTATACTATGTATCATTCATTAATGATTATTCTTGTAAAAAACCTGGATATATTTGAAGTATTCAACAAGATCAAGGAATTCAAAGCCTTGATAAGAGAACCCTTCTGTAAGGAAGATTAATATATTCAGGTCAGATAATGGAGGAAAATATACCTCAAAAGAATTTGTGAATATATGCAAAGATGTTGGGATCAAAATCTCCAACAAAACGGTGTAGTTGAATGGAAGAATAGAACCATGCTAGAAGTCATGAAGATCAAGATCTTCCTATGTGCTTCTGGGCAGAAGCAGTAATGATAGTTGTTTATGTGCAGAACTGATTGCCCCATAGTGCACTTGGGCTCAAGACACCAGAAGAGATGTTCACCGGAAAGAAGCTAGAGGTAAGCCATCTCAAAATATTTGGCTATCCAATGTTTATTCGTATACCGAAAGAGAAAAGAAACAAGCTGGAACCCTTCAGGAAAGAAGGGAATATTTGTGGGGTCTCCAAGGCCTTCAAAATCTACATACCAGATCACCGCCACATTGAGATCAGTAGGGACATGACCATTAATGAAGAAGTAGCACTTAAGAAATCAAGAAGATGCCATCTTGAAGAAGTATATGAAGAGGAACTTGTAAATCCCAGGATTGCAGAATCAATAAGGGAGGTTCCCAGAGCTGCAGAACCAGTGAGGGAAGTCGTAACTTCCCCTGATAAAGAACTTCTAGAAGACCATGATATAGTAGAAGTTCAAGAACCTCATCAAAAGACCTTCTCCCATAAAACAAAGCATGCTTGGGCAAGAGAGCTTATTCAAGATGGAGAGAAGTATGGTGTTCCAGAAGGAACCTCGAGACAGGTGAAAAGACCAAAGCCATTCTCCAGTTACACAGCTTTGATATGTAATCTCCCAGAAGAAGAGCCTACCTACTCTAAAGAAGCCATTCAGTGAAAAGAATGGGTAGATGCCATGATAGAGGAATACCAATGAAGTATGGGAAATAGTTCCCAGATCAAAGAATAAAGATGGGGTATCCTACAGATGGCTCTTCAAAATAAAACATGTTGTTGATGGAAGTATTGAGAAGTATAAAGCAATATTTGTCGCTCGTGGATTTTTCCCAGAAGGAAGGCATTGACTATGAAGAGACATTCGCTCCTGTGGCTAGATACACTTCGATCAGGACCATTATATCTCTTGCAGCTAAGATGAAGTGGAAGTTGTACTAGATGGATGTGAAGACAGCTTTCTTGAATGGTGTTATCGAAGAGGAAGTGTATATAGAGCAACCCAAAGGATTTGAGGTTGAAGACAGGAAGTCTCATGTTTGCCGATTGAAGAAATCCTTATACGGATTGAAGCAAGCTCCCAAAGCTTGGTATGGCCATATAGACAGTTTCTTGACGAGCTTGGGATTTACCAAGAGTAAAGCAGACTCAAATCTCTACTTCAAAATTATGGATATTGAACCAGTAATACTATTATTGTATGTGGATGACTTATTCTTAACTAGAGAAGAAAAGCTCATCATCGAATGTAAACAAAGACTTGCCACAGAATTTGAAATGAAAGACCTTGGTATAATGCATTACTTCTTAGGCCTTGAGGTATGCCAGAGTCCCTAAAGAATCTTCCTTAACCAAGGGAAGTACACGGTCGAAATCTTAAAGAGATTCGACATGCTAGAATGCAAGTCCATGAATACTCCCATGGAAGCAAAGTTGAAGCTATTGGTCGATACTTCGTCGGATTTGATAGATGCCACACTGTACAGACAGATTATTGGATCGTTGATGTACCTGACGAACACCAGACCAGACATCTATTTTGCAATGAACACCTTGAGTCAGTTTCTGGTAGAGCCCAGACGTGTTCATCTAGTGGCTGAAAAACATGTGATGAGGTACCTTAAAGGTACAATGGATTATGGTCTCGGCTATGATGGAGATCATGACTTCACATTGAGTGGATATACTGATGCAGATTGGGCAGGAAGCATTGCTGACAGAAAAAGCACTTCCAGATGTTGTTTCAGTTTAGGATCAGCTATGATCTCATGGCAGAGTAGGAAGCAATCAAGTATTGCTCTCAGCATAGTGGAAGCAGAGTACATTGCCACATGTTCTGCTAGCTACGAAGCTATATGGCTTCGAAAGTTGCTGACAGGCCTATTTGATTTGGAGATGAGAGCAACCATGATTCTATGTGACAATCAAAGCTGCATTAAAATGATAGAGAATCATGTGTTCCACGACAGGTCGAAGCACATAGAGATCCGCTATCATTTCATCCGCGACATGGTATAGAGAGGAGCCTTGAAGCTCCAGTACATTAGCATGGATGAACAAATTGTTGACGTGTTGACTAAGCCTCTATCTCGTGTAAAGTTTGAACACTTTCGAGATAAGCTTGGTATAGTCCAAAAGGACCCTCCTTGAAAGGGGGAGTATATTTATTCCTTGCTTCTGACCTCACTGTTAGACATAAAGCAAGATGAGTCATGCTTCTGACCTCGTTGTTAGACGTAAAGCATGACGCCATGTGATCCTTGCTTCTGACCCCATTGTTAGACTTAAAGCAAGATGAGTCATGCTTTTGACCTCATTGTTAGACGTAAAGCATGACGCTATGTGATCCTTGCTTCTGACCTCGCTGTTAGACGTAAATCAAGATGAGTCATGCTTCTGACCTAGTTGTTAGACCTAAAGCATGACACCACTAATTCCTTGCTTCTGACCTAGTTGTTAGACGTAAAGCAAGATGATTCCTCGCTTCTGACCTCGTTGTTAGACGTAAAGCGAGATGTTGATGTGTTCCTTGCTTCTGACCTCATTGTTAGACGTAAAGCAAGATGAGTCATGCTTCTAACCTAGTTGTTAGATGTAAAGCATGACGTTGTGATTCCTCACTTCTGACCTAGTTGTTAGATGTAAAGCGAGATGATGATGTTCCTTGCTTCTGACCTAGTTGTTAGATGTAAAGCAAGATGTGACTGACATTGAGCTACCAGCTTAACCGCTGTGACATTGAGCTAGTGCAGTACTGTGATGTGTCAGCTTAGTGTTGTGATGAGGTATCATTTTTACTGATACATATTTGATGCAGATGATGATAGCATTCTTTCGAGAATGATGATGTTGCTGATGAAGAAAACTTTCAATGACTCGTAAATGTGCTAGCCAATGTTTCAAGATGATATTGACGATATTGTCCTCCTGATGCCACTGATGATGTAGACCTCTCTCACCTGATGCTGATGAAGAATACCCTTATTGTTAAGGGGGAGTGTTGAAATAATGTAACTACGAAGAGCATTCTTATTATTATTGATATTTTATTCATTGGATTAAATCCCCATTGCGGATTAATCATGTCATTATTATTGTTATTGTTATTGGATTAATCCCCATTGTGGATTAATCATGTTGGTAATTGTATAAGGACCAAATCCCCTTTTGCGGATTGATCATCGGACAATTATAAAGGGCGGAATAAGAAGTTGGCCCCAGCAGTTATTATGGAAGACCCAAAATTAATTAAAGGTGGGTTTACCCACCTAGAGTGAGAGGTCGGCCCTGCCAGTGGTGACCCTTCACATGTGCCATTTTTGTATATATAGGAGGCTAGCACCTCACTTCCAACACACAACTCTCTTGCTCATTCTCTTATGAGGCAAGCTGCAATTGCCAGTTGGAGGGAGGAGAAGAAGAGTGGCACATCTCTTAGAGAGGACTATCTGTATTGGTTTGAGTTATCTCTTGAACATTGTATAAGCTATTTATGATAAGGAATTTTTTGCTGGGTTTTCTTCCCCTAAAGGGTTTCCCAGGATAAATGTTGTGTCTCTTGTGAATGTGTATTTCTCAGCGATCTTGTTCTTATGATGCTCTTATATATTGAAATGCAAAGAACTATAATAATGGCATAAACATTAACACTTAGTTCCCTGCTATTGGATACACTACATACGAAGAATAAGAAAGAGGAAATAGAATGAGCATTAGGTATATTTTTCCCAAAGTGTAGAATGAAGCATCTAAAGAGAGAATTTTCTTTGGATCAGATTGAGGTCTACGGGTACACATAATTTTCTATCATTTTCTAGATTAAAGGCCATTTATCAAAAATATCAGGAGCCGAAACAATTATGCTACATCTCTCAAAAGTGACCATGGAAGCCTAAACCTCAAGGTATGATCCAAGATCAATCGCAATATTTCAATTCATATTGAACTAACCCTTCAATGCAATATACTTCTCAACCATGGGGAACACCAACTCGACAATGGGTAGCTCCCCATCCCAATCAGTTATGGAAAAAAGGTTGGATAAATCCCACCATGAGAGGACACCAACAACTTATGACACAACCACCAATGCAACTTCTTACCCCACCTCATATGCAGGAATCCACATCCACCCCTCCTCGACCACAACTACCTGCAGAACCCGTGCATAACCCAAATAACAAGAGGCCATTCGAACCAATAGAAGTTGTTGAACTTGCCACCTACTCGACCTACCCAACTTACTCCATCTTTTCCCTGGACTGTAACAATATTCACCTTAGATCTGGGTATACTCTAACCAAGGACCAACCTCAGATTAGCATTGAAGATCTAAATGAGGAGGTCCCAAATGAAAAAATGAAAAAAACATAATCTCAAGAACCTTCAAAAAATGAAAATTCCCACCTTGCACTTCAAGACCCACCCTATCCTGAAAGGCTAAATCAATACAAACCTTTTATACAACCTAAGTTTGATTTTTTAGGAGAACTCAAGAATGTGTGTGTCAAAATACCATTATTTCAAGAAATTAAGGATGTACTTATTTATTCAAAAGTGATAAGAGAGTTTTGTTTGAGGAAGCCTGGTAAGAAATGAAAGGATTCCCAAACAATTCATGTCATGGGGAAACTATCAGACCTAATGATGGGGGGAGTTCTCATGACTAAATATTATGACCCTGAAAATCTATTCGTTAACGTGCAAATCAATAATACACTTATTAGTAATAAGTTAATTTACATAGAGGCCACTATCAACATTATGACGCGTGAAACCATGCAATTCTTAGTACTTACAGGCATTAGGGGAACCCCCATTGTACTTCAACTCGTTGATAGATCCACCATTAAACCAAAGGGCATTCTAGAAGATGTAGTGATCTCTGTGGATTCATGGGAATATCCCACTGACTTCATGGTCCTACAACCCAAAACCTCTCTGGGAGGGTATGCTCTAATCCCGAGACGACCATGGTTAGCCACTATCGATGCCTATATCGGTTTTTGGTCAAGCAACATGACTATCTCCCATGGTACATCCACTAAACAATCAACTCTCTACCCTCCTTCCAAACCCAACATAGACTTAGAAACACCACTTTGGGTTGACAAAGAAGAAAGTGATGAAGAAGGGGAAGCCCAGCAGGTCCTATCCAGAGATCAATACCTAGCAATGAGAGATAAAATAGAGGACGGTGAAATTAATGATTTTATAGCCTCCTCCTCTTCCTTGCAAAATGTACATCCTATTGAGCATATTATGAAACCGTAAACTCAATCTTCCTTATCCTCCACAAGAATCTCACCCATTGAACACGAAGTTGTACAAGAAAAAGACCAAGGGTCCCTTATATAAACCAAACAAATTAGAGCAAACCTTGAAAATAAAACAAGAACTAACTAAACAACAAAAAGAGCGATTGGTTCAAGTGTTGAGGAACCTCAATGATGTATTTTCCCAGGATTACTCTGACATGAATGGGATCCACCCTGACCTATGTACACATCATGTGTATATATATATATATATATATATAACAAGGAAGGAGTTAGACCCATTCGTCAACCTTAGCACCAGATGAACTCGACAATGAAAGACATAGTCAAAGAAGAGTTACAGAAATTACTTACAACTAACTTCATCTATCCCATTTATGATAGCTAGTGGGTCTCCCTTCTTGCCATGGTACCAAAAAAAATGGTAAATGGAGATTTTTTGTAGATTATCGAGAATTGAATAAAGCAACACATAAATATCACTTCCCATTATCGTTCATCGACTAGGTCCTGGACACACTCGCAAGAAATACATATTTCTCTTTCCTCAACGGTTTCAATGGATACAACCAAATCCATATTGCCCCTAAAGACCAAGAGAAAAAAAATGCACATGTCCTAGGGGGACATTCACCTATCGTATTCTACCATTCGGGTTATGAAATTCCCCTGCCATATTTCAATGAGCCGTCATAGGTATATTCTCTGACCTTATTCATGAATGTGTGGAAATATATGGATGACTATGTGGAAATATATATGGAAATATGTGGAAATATGGGGATGAATTTGATGAAGCATTATCCAATATGGAAAATACATTAATCAGGTGCAAGGAGTCAAACGTTTCCTTTAATAATGAAAAGTGTTTCATGATGGAAACCAATGGCATCGTACTAGGACATCACATCTCATAAAAAGGTATTCAAATCGATCCATAGAAAATAAGGTAATACTCAATTTTCTAAGTCCAACTTCATAGAAGTAGGTATGAATATTTATAGGATATGCTAGTTATTAATGTAGATTAACTGGAAGCTTTTCATGTATTTCTCATCCATTATTTTCCTTACTTAGCAAATATATTGAGTTTGTATGGACTGATACATGTCAACACGTGCTTGATGAATTAAAAGTCAAAGTATCTGAAGCCTGTGTACTAAGAGGGCCTGATTGGACCCTCCCATTCCACATTTTCACATATGCATCTGACACAACGATCAAATTAGTTCTCAAACAACTTGAAGGAAAATACCCATATGCAATCTACTATGTCAGTAAGAATCTCTCTCCTAATGATCTAAACTACACGGTAACTGAGAAAGATTTTCTCGTTGTTATTCATGCAATTAACAAGTTCATACACTATATTACTGGATATCCTATCATTTTTCATATTGATCATGCTATTATTAAATATTTAATGAACAAACCAATCACAAATGGCAGGTTCACTAGATGGTTTCTTTTATTGCAAGAATTTGATATTACCATTTTAGACAAACTAGGAAAATATAATGTAGTGGCTAACTTTATTTATAGAATAACATCTAATGAGAATGAACCTCCAGTAGAGGACTATTTTCTAGATGAACTACTCTTTGTAGTATCTACTAACTCACCTTGGTTTGCATATATTGCTGACTTTTTTGCTGCAGGAAAACATCCACATTACCTGACCCCCAAAGAACGACAAAGTATAGTCAAGAAAAGTGAAATATTCTCATGGATTGATGGTTGTCTCTTCTACACTAGACCTAACCTGATTATTAGAAGGTGTGTATGAGAGGATGAAGTCCATGAAATGCTAAAATCCTGTCATCGTGGTCCATGTGAGGGCCACTTTTCCAATAAAAGGACTGGGTACAAAATACTCCACCATGGGTATTATTGGCCTACACTCTTCATATATTCCAAAGAATACATTAAGAGGTGTGATAGTTTTCAACGCATGGGTTGACCTGGGAAAGCAGACAAAATTCCACTGCAACTACAAATGGTGTTAGAACCTTTTGAAAAATGGGTCATTGATTTTGTAGGACCAATAAATCCCCCATCTCGTTAACAATCCTATATCCTTGTCTGTAAATACTATGTCACAAAATGGATAGAGGCAAAGGCACTTCCGTTAGCAACCGAACAAGCAGTAGTATAATTTATCCATGAGGAAATTTTTGTAAGGTTTGGGATACTACGAGAGATAGTGAAAGATGGAGGAACTCAGTTCACATTATGCCTTGTCATAGATATGATGGACAACTCAAAATCAAGCATCGAATAATAAAAACATATCATCAAAGGAAAATGGACAGGTAGAGGGGACTAACAAGATCCTTGAGGCCATCATTACAAAAATCATCAAATTACACCTCAAGGATTGGGCCGATAGACTTCCTGAATCCTTATGGGCCTATAGAACCACCCGTAGGACTACTACAATATGCACACCTTATGAGTTAGTCTATGGAATGAGAGTAATACTACCCATTGAAACAAATATTCAAACACTAAGGAAAAAAATAAAACTTGGGTTGGAACTATCAGAGACTCAGAAGCAAAGACTGTTTCAAATCAACGAGTTGGATGAACTACAGCATGATGTCTTACATTGAGCCATAGTGATACAACATCAAAGGGATAAATGACATGATAATTTCATCAATAAAAATAAGTTCAAGGTTGGATACTGGGCATTATTATTCGATTCCAAGTTCAAATATTTTAGAGGAAAATTTGGCACCAAATGGCTTGGTCCATATGATTGACACGGTGTATGATAGTGGGGCCATCAAACTCTGCACCCTCAATGAATATATGATTCCTCAAATGGCTAATGGACATAGACTTCACTTGTACCAGTGACCCCTATCAAAGGAATATTTTTTTAGGAAAATTACAAATAGATGGCCCGATAGTGACCTGGAACTTGCACTTGCTGGATAATTTGTGTTCCTATCTAAAAAAATAAGAGAGCGAAAACTAGCTTAGTTGGCGCAAAAAAAAAAACTAGTCAGAATAAATAAGAAGGGCACTTCACAGTTTTGTGATGGTTATGTCATGTTCCTTCTCAACAAAAAAATGTTTCTTTCTAATAATAATTTTTGTAGGATCTGCAGGGGAGAATAATGTTGCTTCCATTTCTTGTTGTTGCAACTCCAATTGTTGTGATTCTCTCTGTTGCAATTCTCCTTGCTACAACTTCCTTTGTTTCCACTTCGGTTGTTGCAACTCCATTTGTCTCAACAATTTTTGTCACTGCAACACCTATCATTGCAACTCTGGTTGTCGCTACAATTCCATTTCTTGGGACTCTTGCAACAACAACTTCCATTACCACAACTATTTCCATTGCCACAATTATTCTCATTGTTGTGACTCTCATTCCTACAAAGCATTCATACCCTTTGTCTCGTTCCCTTGGTTTCTACTCCACCTACAGTGCCATATTCATTTCTCCAATTCCATTCTCATTCCTTTGACTGCTACTCAACCCACATTCCTCCCACAAGTTTATCAATTTCCCTTCTCCCATTATCTCGACTACAAATCCACTACAACCTTCATTCATTCCACACAAGTCATAAGTTTATTTTCACCCAAATTTCAGTCTGTTTTCATTGTTGCATCCTCATTGTTGCGACTTTTATCACTGCATCCTCAATTCATCTTCCCGCTTTCCACCTTTTCTCTACACCATTGATGTTGTGACTCAAAAACTCACCATATTCCGCATCATCCATGTTGCATAATTATCGCTACAACTCTTGTCCCATGACTTCTCCCTTTAACAAGTTTCAGTCATTTCATTTTTAATTGTTGCGGCTTCGTTGTTGTGAGTCGTRTCATTTCAACTCCACTCATAGATTCACTCCATTTTTTCAATTACCACCCASTCCTTTCCCCTCCATCATCCATGCTGCAATTTTCATCCCCACCATTAGATACACTGCCGATGCTACAATTTTATTGTTGCAACTCATGTTGTTGTGACTCCACTTGCAGCTCGCATTTCCTAGCATCATCGTTCCTACAATTTCGGCCAACGAAACTGATAACGTCAATGCTACAATTATGGATCGAACCATTGATGGGAGTGTGTCCTCCACCGTCAATAATCAATCCACTCCTCTACTGAAAAAGTTCATCTATTAAACATAAGACTATATTGGAGTATGTGTATAGTAGTAAGTAAAACATCAAATCCCATTTGCATTGTCATAGTTTTAGAAATAGCTCTAACATGATCAGCATGCAAGCATGCAGTTAAACAAGGGTAAAGGAATGGTAGCTTCAAATACAAATATTTTATCCTTACTTAAAAACACTTTCGGCTCTCACAACCTCATATAACTTTTATTTTCTTTAAGAACATGGGATTTGCAGTGTAATTGGGAATATGTGTAGTTTTGTAATATATGGAAATTGAAAACAAATGACAAGGAGGATAGTGTTACATGTTCAGAATAATAGCATATCAATCATCAACCATTTTTTAATATCCCAATGCCTTTCAATAAGTACATCTTCATTAACTGCTAGCATATTCATTGTCCATATCCAAAGAAATCTTTGAAATTGCTTATGTATCAGGGGCAAAAGATATGAATTAAAAATGAACATGGTATTTGGGAATCAGGAACGATTTATGTAAAATGATAGTATGAAGGGAATTGGCCCTGGAAACACAATGAAGAATCAACTATTCTCCACAATTGTATGACTTTCATCCAAAACAGATTTCATTAAAGAACAATCATTTTGTAATATATACTCTTCAAATTTTGCCTTTAACCATAATTTCAGTGGTCAAAATATGTATGCTTCTTGTCAAATTGTTCAAACTACTAGAAACAAGTTATTTTTATTTAATACCAAGGGGGAAACAAAGATGAGTTTAATGGAATATGTATTTGGGATTTATGAACAATTTATGGAAAATGGTAAAGATGAAGGGTTTGGTCCTGTGTAAAATCTCTTAAATTCCTTTATAACTTGGAAATATTTTTTAATCTGGTTTTTTTTTTTAAATCATCATGCCCATAAACCAATAACCAGTTTGTATTCATCCAATGGATGCTACATCAAGTAAGAAGCATTTCCTTGTCCTATTTTGGCTTTCAACAGTCATCAGAGACCTGTAGTAAAAACTCAAATATGATCCAATATGTCTTAAGAATTATTGGTTCTAATATTTGGAAATCAATCAACCAATAATGAACATGTCATTTCTATGCATTTAATGATGACAAACAAGTCAACACAATCTTCATTTCAACCAACTTGTATAATCTGTGTTTTAAAACAAAAGACAGGGATTTGTAATTTATGTGCAATGATTTGAACTAGGTTCATTAAGATTTCCAAACAAATGAGTCACATTCCATTCATAATTCTTAGGACTCGAAACTAAGAAACAATGTCATTACCCATACAACTTTCCAATGGGTAACCACTGACAGTCATAGTATTAGGATTTCTAGGGCTTGTCATAATGATATAAGTGTTAGCCATCATAACACTGTAACTTCATAAAATAAAATAAAATTGTACAAGAGCAGGAAGGAATAGTTCCACGCATTCATATAAAGCTACAAGCTCAGGTCGGTTTTGGAATAGTGTATACAAGACTTTCAAGTCAGGTTGGACAATACATAAACTAAAACCAATAACTGAACTTCAAATGTTTGTTCAAACCAAGCTAGGGTTTATCTGAAAACAAAAAAAACACTAAATCTTCTCGAAAATTCATTGTTCAAGTCATGTACGACCAAACAATAGGTACAATATAGTTTTATTCCTTTGAAGGATATGAGCTCGAAACTCTTGAGATAAAACCAATAACTAGATAATCCTAAACATTTTCACTTTCATTTGTAACAAAATAACATCAACTTCTTTCAAAATGAAACGACATCATATGAGAGCCAAGTAGAAATGAAATATACAAGGTTCATACATTTGGACTGATAGAATTTGGGATTCAAAACAAAGCTTTATACAAAACAATTTTAATCAACAAAGGGTCAAGAAAACTTATGAACTTTCCAAAACAAGCTGAGAAGAAGACAAGGGAAAACATACTCAATAAACCATTCAAGCATAGCCATTTCAAAAACTATTACTGCAAACAAAAGAATATGCATTTTATGGGTACAAGCTAAAATAACCATATCTTTCCTTGATGCTTCGAATACCTCCAAAAAACAAGTGTCTTAGTTACTGCAACTACCATAGTCAATCTTTGGAACAGGAGTGTTACTCAACCAGTTTGAAATCCAAATGAAATGTCAAAACCCTAGCACAAGGTGGTATACCTCAATGAATGAATTCTTTCATCCCATGCATTGAATGCATCGGGAGTCACGTTCTTCAAAAATTGTTAACACATTAACTTTTTAATCCATCTCAAACTCCATTATCCACCATCAACAAATCACAGACCTGAAATATTTCCAAGTATGCGAGCATTCACATGTTGTATATCCACATTGGCAACAACATAAAAGTATCAACTTGATTGACGACCCAAGCTTCACATCAACTTCATTATTCAAGTCTTTATTTAAAACCACATTCAAAGCAAATCAATAGCTCGGAAAATACATATATTCAATCCACGGGTGCCACGATATAATTGTGAGGTGGTCGACAAAATCAACGTTGGGTTCATGTGTTATACCAATATATATAATATGCGTCGAATACTTAAAATATTGATCCTTTAATTGCAACATGTCACCTTTCTTATATAGAACCAACACTTCCATATATATACATTCACAACATAATTGTGATGACAAGTGATATTAAAATCAATTTTTTTATATATATAATAAACCATATGAACCTCCTAACATGTGAAAAAAATAAACTTGTTTTCCTTTTTAAGACCATATCATGTTATTAGGACTTCAACCATTATGACCTGTTTAAAACAAGATGATATATGTTTGATGAGAGATATAGAAAAAGAAACTCTTTTGTGACTTATAATCTATGTGTGTAAGTCATAATAACATGTTATGAGTGAAATATGTAGAGCATTAGAGATCTTTGGAGTTTTATGAACGAAAATTTTTCCCTTTCTTATGCAATCAAATTGACAGTAGGACTCATCGTGAAACTGAAAAAGAAGGCATCATCTTTGCAATTGAAACCATATCAGTAGACCGGTGATATTCAATCATGGGGAATATTTAAAAATAAAATTCCTTTCTTTCTCCCTAGGGGGTCCCACCTATAGTTATACTTATTATATCGTAATAATAGAAAATTTTGATTTTTCCTTGCAACTATTTGCAGGTTGGTGGCTAATTTGTGAGTTTTCAAGTCAACATGACCCTGAGTTAGAACGACTTGTTGAGGAGAGTGAAGGCATAATCGGTTCAAGTGTATTGCTATTTATGCATATAACATAGAAGTATGGTGACTCCATTGATCGCATCAAGACAAATTGGAAATGAAGGAGATGGCCTAACAAACCATCCCACTTCACCTTCAAATTAGACAGTAGCACATTGGCTCACTGTCTCAATGGATATCAATGAGGAATTTGGAGCACTGCCTTGGTGAAATCTATTGGAAACATATATGGGTGACTTGAAAGATTAGAGGAGACGAAGAGTTGTGAATGTGGAAAGTTTGCGGACAAAAAGGAGTGTTTGAATGTGAAGATGTGAGTTCTTGTGGAAGAAGTGCAGCAATTGGACTAGCTACCCAATCAGTCGAAGTAACAAGGGGATCCAATGCAAAAAAGCATGAGAATATAGACTTAAGTATGGAAACAACAATAAGGCAATGAGACATGACACTTCATAGACTCTTAAAACTTCCTAAGGGGAGTTTTCCTTGATGGTAGCAGTGGGAGATAACAGTTGTTGAGTAGTGAAAAGAGTCGGATATGGGGCAGAGGCACCATGAAGATTGATGGATGTTTTCAAGGAAAAAAACAACTTGGAGTGGGGTAGGATTTAAATCCCTCTACAACACCCATCGAGCACGCACACTCCTTGGGAAGACTTGAATACGAGTTGGGAAAGAGAACACTAGAGGAATGTGATCGGTTGGGCGAACGAAGTCATATAGATGTGGCAATACCACCATGGCTGCACAATGGTGATGTACGGCACCAAGGGGGCACGTGGCTCACTTTCCTTATGATAGACGAAAAAGACTTGGGTTACGTTTGGGGAAGGACAGGGAAATTTGGGTGTCTTCTCAAGGAGTGAACTCACCTTCCCTTAGCAACGTGGGCATGTTGGATAGGTTGAATACCCCATCAACACACCCACAGAGAGTCTTGTCGATCGGTTCAAGGGAGCGCACAAGGAAAGGACACACCAAAGAGGTTTGGGCACGTCAACATGAGGAGCACGGCCAAGGTTGAGGCATGTTGATCCCAAGGGACGTGAAGTTTGGTGTGTCATTCCGCAAAGGGTCACGTCGGTTTGCTTAGGAACATCGGTCCACGAAGGAGCAATACACACACAAAGGACATGACGGTTCATGAAGGTGATATTTGGAGTCCATATAAGAACACAATGGTGCAACCAAGGAAAAGGAACAAGAATGCATAGAGGCAAGGTGTAAAGCGACCAAGGCGAGTTCTGAGGCAAGGAAAGGCAAAGTGTAGGGTTGCAAAGACATGGAATAAAAGCAGCCAATAGTGGGATGCACAAGGGAAGTTTAGGGAAGTTTTTTCACAAGTATGGGTGAGACATACTATGAGGTAGAATAGAAAGTTTGTGTTAGCTTAGTGAAGTCTTGAGACATAGAAGATGCAGTAAGTCTGTAGAGGGCACATGTCTAGGGTGCTTTGCAGGGATTGCAAAATTGGTTGTGACATAGAGTCTTGGTAGGAAGAATATTTGTATGAGTGACTTGGTGAGGTGAGGCGAGTCGTGCTAATGTACCCAAGTTGTAAACCAAGCTGGTAGTGTTCATATTGTAATTGCTTTGAAATAATAAGACTTAGTTGGATGTTAGGAACATCTTGTGCCACCTGCACTATATATGTGTGTCTCTTGTTTTTTTGCAAGTGTTATCTTTGTTTCACATGTTCATGAATGTATGCTTAAATGACTAAGTGTTAAGTTGCTAACAATTTGTCTAAGTATACAAGTGAGTTGCACAAAGTTGGAGTGTGACTTGCCCATAGCCTAGAATAGAGTATGGGTATGCTCTAGGTGAAGAGGCATAGTTTGGGCGAAGTGTCCTTGATGTTTCCAAGCAACCAAGTGAGAATCGTCGTGGTGTTGCACACACTCAGGAGGTGTATGATCACAAGATCTGGACAAGCATCTTGTTGGGTCGTGGAAGGTTGTATGATTCAATTCAATGATTTTCCTTTATCCAAATTCAGACTTGGAATACATTTTGTGAAGGAATTCAGTAGACAAAGCCCTAATCCTAATTTTATTTTTGATTGTTTAAACTTTATGTTCCTTGCTCCAAATTCTCAAAAGCAACATTGACAGGGAGATTTAGTTTACCAAGTCCTTGTTTAAAGCATTTTTCCCCAAAGTTGATTAAACAAAATGTTAAATTCATGAAAAAATAATATTTTCATGTGTACTTGGAATAGAATTCACTAAGAAGATTGTAGAAATCGTTACATTGATTACATAATTTTTCCATATGGAAATTTTGCAACAAGAAGAAAATATAATGGAGACATATGTTGTACATCTTAATTAAAACTTTTTTTTGTAAATTTAATATATTGAATAGAGTTGCACAAGCCTAAAATTGTAGTGACATGCCCACAATCTCCTTCCATATGCACCTATTAACAGGCATGTGTCCAAAGCATGCCTCAAACTAAAACTAGCATGTTTTGACAAAGCTCAATTTACAACAATTACTTTCTCACTAATTTCCATTCGACAACAATTGAGTGATCATATTTTATTATTTTATATAATATACATCCCATATAAAAAAAGGTTGTATACATAAACCAAATTGTTTTATTAGGAAATTTTGGAAAGACACACCATGATTGGTCTATTGGGTCTAAACTTACTTCCTAACTATGGTTCTCTTTTGTGTGGTCATTAATAATTGTTGTGCAGGAATGAATAGAGAAATTGTAAAAGGTACTTTTATGTAGAACAATCAGTCCAATGTTAATCCCTTAATGTTATACACATCACTAACACTACATAACAAGATGAAACTTGAAATCATAATTATATTTATTGGTAAATTTCAATTGGATGAGTAGAAGCTTGGAAATCAATAAATACAAACATGATAGGCTTAAGTTAACAAGATGAAACAAGAAATCTTAATTAAATTTATTGGTAAAGTTCAATTTGATGAGTAGAAGCTTGGAAATCAATAAATACAAACATGATAGGCTTAAGTTGATTTTTTACAAATGGTGAGCTTTGAGCACCTATTAATTATAGGTTGTATGATTCAAGTCTATTATTTTCCTTCATCCAAAATTAGGGTAGGGATACATTTTGTGAAGGTGTCTTCTGAAACGAATACACAACAAACATCAAATAGTTTAATTGTTCAATTCAGTGCAAAACACAATAAGAAAAACTAGAAGATTGGCCACAAAAGTGAGGCACATTGCTATGAAATTAAAGACAAGGTCGAAGTATGCAGTGGATAGTGTGAAGGGCTCCCTGCTACATCAACCAACAACCACACCTCCAATGTCTCTTGTTTCCAAAGTAAACACTCAAAAATTATTTTAAAAAAGAAAGACAATACAAAACAAAACAACCTTTCATGTGAATGCTACCAAAAAAGGAACAAGGAGAAGAAGAGCATTGAAGAGTTGGGGCACTGAAGAGTTACGTAAGCTTGGCCTTCCAATTGATCCCAACAAACCAAAACTACCTATAAACTCATTCATAGCATTTGAGAAGGGGTTCGTTGGTAGAGAAAAGAGGGAATGCATAAAGAATTCATTAGTTTGTAATATGTATGTTCCGACGAGCCCAAACACCATTGTAATTCTACAATTGCTTAGAACTAAAAACTGAGCATAGTCATTCGATGTTGGATTTTTTTCTTTAAGTTTTCTCCAAGGTAATGTCTATAGTTTAGTGTGTTTAATCATTGTGTGATTGTGATTTTATATCTGCTAGATTCATTCTATTGTGTCATTGTGTGAATCATTTAATAAAAATACCATACACTAAACATAGTCCTTTCTCCAATGCACTCTAATGGCCACAACCATTGGCTACCCTAGACCTATTGGATTTTCCTTATTTACAAATAATTAGTGTTACTAGTGTTGTTTTACTTCGTTACCATTAACATATATATATCATGTACTGAGCAATAGAAACATAAGCAAGAAACAAAAAAGAACACAATAGATTTATCGTGAGAAACCCCCAAACGGGGGAAAAAACCAACAACCTTTCTTAGATAGATTATGTTTCAAAAAGCAAGTCCAATCAGATAAACCCTAGGACAAGTGATAGCTTAACCAGAAATACCACCCTAGCTACAGTAGAAACACCATACAAAGGCAGGGCACCTCCTCCAGGAGTAGCACACAAGAGAGAGATACCAAAAGACTGAGCAATAATAAACTATGAAGTTGCAGCTACTACATCACCTCCTCCAAACTTGTGTCTTGCTTCTGTGTAGCTAGGAGAGTGTGAGTGAGTGAAAAAATGAGCTAAGGTGCCTCCTTATTTATAGTCTTCATGTTCTTTTAGCTAGGCCAAATTCTCTTCTGCGAAGGTGTCTTTTCATTATACTTTATTCTTCTCGGTCGACTTCTCCTCTAGGGTATTTCAACATCTGTCCAATGGATCTCTTGCTTCCAAAATATTATTCACATCTAAGAAAGGTCATCTAGGATGGAAATATCCTCCTGTAGCTACCAAAACATCAACACTCCCTCTTAGATAGGGAGGCATCTTTCACGATGTCTTCTTCTGGTATTCCACTGACTACTCTACAATATGATAGCATGCACACGGATGATACTATGCCTTCAAAAGCTCAAATCATCAGGCATAGTCTCTATGATCAAATGGTAGCACACACAACTACATCCAAACAATCTGGTAATCTCCATGACAATCAGCTAGTAGCACATAGATACTACAGTGTCATCCAATAGATCACAACTATTGCCAAGTAGTACACAACTATTGTCCAGTGACACATAATCACTATTAGTGGAACACATCCACTGTAGTAGCACACAACTACTGTCTGGAGTCACACAGCCTCTACCAGTGGAACACATCCACTGTAGTAGCACACAACTATTGTCCAGAGACACACAGTCTTCGCCAATGGAACACATCCACCGTAGTAGCACACAACTATTTTCCAGAAACACACAGTCTCCACCAGTGGTACACAACCACCAAAGTAGCACACAACTACTGTCTGGAGTCACACATCCTCCACTAGTGAAACACATCCACCGTAGTAGCACATAGCTACTTCCAGAGACACACAGTCTCCGCCATGGAACACATCCACCGTAGTAGCACACAACTATTTTCCAAAGACACAAAAACTCAGCCAGTGGAACACATCCACCGTAGTAGCACACAGCTACTGTCCAGAGACACAATATTTGCCAGTGGTACAAAACCACCGAAGTATCACACAACCATTGTTCAAAGTCACACATCCTCTGCCATAGTCTTACAACTACGTCTATGATGTTTCTTCTCTTAGTAGGTTTGAAAATGCATTACCCCCTCAGTCACCTCATGTGACTGATCCAGGGAACCCTTGGCCAGAGGGGTTAGTCGACATGAGAAGAAACAACACACCTCCCTCTCAACGAGGGTGGACATTCGACAACACTCCAATCTTGTCCCTGAAGTACTCATACTTCACTCTTGACAAGGGTTTGGTGAGAATGCCCGCTATCTGCTCGTCCGTGGATATGTACTGGATCTCCACATCTCTTCTCTCCCCCATGTCCCAGATGTAATGATATTTGATATATATATGCTTAGACCTATCATGGAATACAAGGTTCTCAGTAATCTTCACACAACTTTGATTGTCACAATGTATCAAAGTTGGCTCCAATTCTAGATCAAATATCCCAACTAGCAATTTCCAAAGCCACACTGCTTCACAGATTGCCACGGTTGTTGCGATATACTTTGATTCTAATGTATTGAGTGCCACTGATGTCTAATTCCTGCTCAACCATTAGATCCTGCCTAATCCTAGACTAAAAAACAACATTTGGAAGTACTCTTCTGATCCACTGCACTCCCTGCCCAATCAGAATCTGTATATCCCTGCAGCTTCACATCTCTACTTGAGACATATCTCAATCCATATCCAACTGTACCATGACGGTACCTCAGCATATGTTTTTTTTCCATCTAATGTACATATCTAGGTTCAATCATGTGTTGATTCAAGGTATTCACTGCAAAGTATATGTCTGACCTGGTGTTAACCAGGTACATCAAGGATCCAATCAACTGTTTGTACATCGTGGGATCCACCAAATATGAAGATTTGTCACTCGAGAGCTTCAGATTTATCGTCATGGATTTGGCCATAGACTTGCAGTCCATCATCCTGATTTTGTGTAGAATCTCAAAAATATATTTTCCTTGGCTAAGGAAAATCTCATTTGATCTTTGCCACACTTCCAATTCCAAGAAGTAATGCATTAGACCTAGATCCTTCATCTCGAACTATGAAGAGAGCTCCCTCTTGCACCCAACTATGAGCTTCTCATCTCCTGTCAGAAACAGGTTATCCACATATAAGATCAATGGGAAACCATCCACAAGCTCATCAAATAACTATCTAATCTGTCATATCATTTCTTGGGTGCATGTTTAGGCCCGTACAAATCCTTCTTCAATTTGCAAACATGAGACTCCTTCTCATGTATTCTGTGGCTACTCTATGTACACTTCTTCTGGCTACTGGAGCAAGTGTCTCGTCGTAATATTCTCCGTCTTGCTGGGAGAATCCTCAGGCCACAAATCAAGCTTTGTGCATCTCTATGTTTCTATCTGCAACATGCTTGATCTTGAATATCAATCTTGGAAGTCATTATTGACTTCCCTTTTGGTCTCAGAACCACCTCTCGCACATCATTCTTCATGATGGACTGATACTCCTCCATCGTGGCATATTTTCAATCCTTCTTCTCAACAACTTCTTCAATGGTGGAAGGCTCTGAATCAATAATGTTGCTCATCAACGCCATATAGCTGAAAAACATGTGTGATTTCTAGAACTGAGGAAAAATCTATATCCCAGTCCTTCTAACTGGATGCCTCCTCTGTCACTTCAACAAGGTCTATCGAGACAAGGGAATCCTCCCAAGAGATCTCACATCTCTTAGAATCCTCTGAAGCTTTGATGTAGCCTCCTCAACTCATGGCACTTGTTTTCCAGTCCTAGAAGATGTCTCTTTCTCCTATCTGAATCTGAGAAGGAATAATTTTTGAATGAAAGTCTCTAGGCCACTGACTCTCTCTGAGATCGAGCTCACTTTGAATCTACATGCTCCCTCTAAATCTTGACTCCCTCTGAGTCTATAAGATCTCTGGAGCCACCTGCTTCATCTGCATTTGTTGACTTCTTCTGAAGTTCGATCTCCTATGGACTGTGCTGGGGGGTTTATCCTCCCTACTGGATCCTAAGGGTTGACTCCCTCGAAAATCTAGCTCCTTCTAAGTTGGTACTTGATGGGGCCGCCTGCCTTACCACTGGTGCAGTCATCTGCTTCTCTTCATAGTATGGATTATCAATGTCATGTATTTGTATTTACTTTGCATTATGAAAGGTATCATGAGAACATGCTTGTTTAATGCATCATTTCTAGGTAGGCCCTTCTAGCACTACTGACTCTTCCTAATGCTTTGAAGAGTGATCAAACTAATTGTATGGTCATATTTGGATCCTTATGCTCCTCACAGTTAATCTCCATAAGAGATACTCTTCTTTGGCTTCTACTTCACATGGGTGTGTATGTTCATGTACACAGTTCTATGTCTCGGTTAGAGACTGTCTAAATAGTTTCTTCATGCAACCATCATCATAGCTCCTTCTTAGAGCTATCACCTATGACCTACCCGAAACAAGAGACAAGAACAACATTTCCATGGTAACCTCCATGGAATGGTTAGTAATCAAGAACATCTCCTAGAAGAGATCAATTTCATCTTCCATACAAGTATATCATTAACAATGAGCATTTTGTTAATGATAATCATACCGACGATATTCAGGTGTACCTAAACATTTGATAGAAATAGAAAATAATAAAGTTGTAAAGATTGTTATCCTAGGTACAATACTTTCTTAAGCAACAATAATATCAAACTTGATATGAAAACTTGGAGTTTGGTGTTGTTTTCCTACTAGAGTTTCCTTCTATCGTTCATATGAAAACACCATTGTCTAAAAGATAAATTCTTCATCCTTTGATGCCTTTGAGTGCTCTTCGACATCTATTACATGTGCATAGTGTTTCTTCTTCTCCTTTTCATTTCTATTTGGACATTGAAAGGCATAATGTCCCAGTTTCTGGAAACTGTAACATCTGATCTTTGATGCATCCTTCTTGTAATAAGGTCTCGTAGACTTCTTTGGGCTTCCTTCTTCCCTTTTCTTTCTCTTCTTAAATTGAGCAACAAGTTCTTAATTTTCATCCTCATTAGTCTTTTGTGTCTTGGATATCATCCTGGATTCCTCTTGAGTGCAATCTGACCATAACTTGTCAAACTTGGGCAATCTCTTTCTTGCGCTAATTACTTGGACAAATAGGTCCCATGAGGGGAGGAATCCATTGTGTGGTGGTCACAAGTTCATCATATTCTATTGGATCTCCAATAACTGCTAACTAATCCTTGATCTGCAAGATCTTCATAAAATAGTTTACCATTGTTTATGACTTGTTCATTGTCACGTTTCTGAGTTGATGCCTCAAAGTAAGATTTTGACTGGTATTCTTACTTTCAAAAAGTCTGGTTAGGGCATGAAACATCTTCTTTGGTGTCTTTAGTTCTGATACATTGGCTATCAGGTGATCCTTGATTGAGTCTATCAAGATCCTCTTGGCCTTGACCTCATTCTTCTTGAACTTTGTCTTTGCTTCTTCGTCTTCAGGTTCTAGAAGCATCTTCTTGACGTGATCCAATAATTCATTCTCTTCTAGAATGAGTTGTATTGTATGATTCCAGGATCTGAAGTTATCTACTCCATCCAATCTATCCTCAACTCTCATATTGGTTGACATTTTCGTCGGTAGAAACCCTAGCACTGAAAAACCTCAATTTTGTTTTTCAATCTTCACCAAACTACACGTTGAGGGTTTCATGGGGTGCACTAGGTTAGGAAGAAATTCTCTGTGAAGGAATTATTTCCAACATCCTTGGGATAGTACTCAATGATCTTGACAAAGTATTGCAGTTACAAGGTGTCACAAGGTGTCGTTATACCGATCTTCCTTCCAGTGGTTAAACTGTTATGAACGTAACCAACTCTGATACCATGTTGGGTTTTCCTTATTTACAGAGAATTAGTGTTACTAGTGTTCTTTTAATTCGTTACCATTAACATATATATATCATGTACTTAGCAGTAGCAACATAAGCAAGAAACATAAAAAAACACAAGAGATTTATCCTGGGAAAACCCCAAAAAGGGGAAAAACCCAACAACCATTCTTAAATAGACTATGTTTAACAAAGCAAGTCCAATCATATAAACCCTAGCACAAGTGATAGCTTAACTAGAAATACCACCCCAGTTGCAGCAGCAGCACCATACAAAGGTAGTGCACCTCCTCAAGGAGTAGCGCACAAGAAAGAGATACCAAAAGACTGGGCAATAATAAATTGTGCAATTGCAGTTGTTGTGTCACCTCCTCCAAACTTGTGCCTTGCTTCTGTGTAGCTGGGAGAGTGTGAGTGAGTGAAAAAATGAGGTAAGGTGCCTCTTTATTTATAGTCTTCATGTCTTTTTAGCTAGTCCGACTTCTCTTTTGGGAAGGTGTCTATTCATTATAATTTATTCTTCTTGAATGACTTATCTTCTAGGGTATTTCAACATATGTCCAATGGATCTCTTATTTTCGAAATATTCTCTGGATCGAAGAAAGGTCATCTAAGAGGGAAAGAGCCTCCTGCAATTATCAAAACATCAACAAGACCATCCGTAACAAAGCTAGTGAAGATCAATGTTGAACAAAATAATTGTTGGCCATTGTTTTCCTTTTCCAACTAAGTTTATATTTTCCTTGATCAAAATGTTAATAACCAAAGAACTAAATACAAAATCACCACAATAGATATAGAAGAACAATATGCAAAATGTTTTTTATTACTATCAAACCCTTATGGTAGGGCTACACCATACAATTGATCATATTATGGAAGGGATCCTCTCATGTTCATTTGTCTCTTCAAGGGGGCATCCTCATATTGAGTTACTGATCCAAATACAATACTTCTTTTCATATCTCATTACATTGCTTGAGTCTCTTTATATAGTGCTACCATCACCTAAGAACATTCTAAAAGTAGAACCTTCTAAGAAGTTCTCTTACATTTATTATATCTAACTACTCATTTATTATATCTAACTACCATAATGAGCCTTATTTAATAATATAGTGGACCTAGTCCACCTTACATTGAATAATCTCCACTATTATCACTATGGGCCCTCTGGACCCCCCACTACTTCTCTAGCTACCTTACATTCAATCCCCCTTATGAAAGCGTTGTCATCAACGCTTGATGTACAACCATATACCAAGGTCCCATGGATAAGTGTGGACCATAGTGTCGAAGTAGACTAAAGAACCAGGGTTCCATTGAAAAATAAAAGTCACCATGTTGAAGTAGTCCAACCGCCATTGCAAACCAGGGTCCCATGTCCAATTTCTCATGTGAACCCCACACAGAAGATATCAACACCCAATAACCAACTAAAAATGATGCTCCCAATACTAACACCTATCATGTGGATCCAAATAAGAATATTTATCCACATAGTGGGAAATGATCAAAGTTGAATCTAGAAGAAACAATACCATTGTAGAATATGTAGGATGGACATTAGTAATTATAACTAGATCTTGATGTGGGACATCGATGTTCTCTACAGAAGGTGAAGTAGAGTCATCAAATAAAATATGGAAGTAGTTGTCATCCCAGAAATGACAACTATCAATATACCAATCATCACAATCGACCTCCAAATCATACCAATCATATATTTAGTGATTATATTCATCCTTGATATCCGTTATAAGAAATATATCATGCATGTTATCCAATGAATCTTGATTACTATGAAAACTATCATTGAGGCTATATGCAAGGTCATGAAATATGTCATGCAATGTGCCACACAATGTGCCATACAATTGGGATTTGAATGCTTCAGTTATTTGTAAAATTTATTTGAGGGTTTGAGAGGAAATAACCATCTAAACACCCTATGAAAAGTTATGAACTCTGCAGTCCCGCTACAGTCATAAAAAACCCAAAAAATAGAACAATAAATTACTGTAGAAAATCGTGGTTTTTTCCAGAAAAAACCCTGAAAAACTGTTGAATTTAAAATGCTCATAACTTTACTTCCCAAACTCCGTTTCGGCTGATTTGTTTTTGAAATTGGGTATTTTTTCAAGAGGAATTCAAATACCCAATTTTTTTTTCCAAATTCAGCTCATAAATCTTCAGATTTGAACCTGAAGTGTGTCGCCCTCTTTTTCTTCCCTAGAAAAATTCTGCAAAAAAGAGCAAAAATTTATTCCATTCTTTGGTCAAGGAAAATGCTTTGATACCATTTGTTAAGTACCTGAAGAGATATGAAGATAAATCTCAAAATAAAATCACAATATCAACAAGAATAAACCAAACCATTCACCAAAACATTGAACACAAGAATGTAGACAAAACCCTTGAGGTAATGTAACACCATAAATTAATCATTATGGAATGATAAAACTCTTCAAACAATCATTGCTTGTACAATCACAATATTCTTCACTATATTTCATTACATTGCTTACACTTCTTTATATAGCTCCCCCTACCTCCTATGAACCTTCTAGAGAGTTTTCTCACATTTATTACATTTAACTACCATAGTGGATCTTTATTAATATAATGGACCTAGTCCACCTTACATTGAATGACCACATTCTCATATATTAAATGACTTTCACTAATAATATATAACCACGTTCCCATTAGGTACCTCCCTAGGTATACTACATTATACCAATTGTTAAGAATCAAAGAACTGAATACAAAAACACCACAACAAATATAGAAGAACAATATGCAAAATCTATTTTATTATTATCAAACCCTTAGGGTAAGGCAACACCATACAATGGATCATATTATGGAAGGGATCCTCTCATGTTCACTTGTCTCTTCGAGGGGGCATCCTTTTATTGAGCTACCGCTCCAAATACAATATTTCTCTTCATATATCTTTGCATTGTTTGAACCTCTTTATATAGTGCTACCATCACCTAAGAACATTCTAGAAGAGGAATCTTCTACAAGTAGAGTCTTCTAAGAAATCATTTTATATTTATTATATCTAACTACCCATTTATTATATCTAACTACCATAGTGGACCTTATTTAATAATACAGTGGACCTAGTCCACCTTACATTGAATAGTCTCAATTATTATCACTATGGACCATTCGGGCCCCCCCACTACCTCTCTAGCTACCTTACAATGTAGTATACCTAGGGAGGTAATATGGGGTACCTAGGGAGATACTCAATAAGAATGTGATTATGTATTATTAGTGGAAGTCATTTAATATATGAGAATGTGGTCATTCAATGTAAGGTGGATTGGGTCCACTATATTAATAAAGGCTCACTATGGTAGTTAAATGTAATAAATGTGAGAAGGCTCTCTAGAAGGTTCCTAGAAAATAGGGAGAGCTATATAAAGAAGTGAAAGAAATGTAATAAAACATAGTGAAAAATATTGTGATTGTACAAGCAAGAATTGTTTGAGGAGTTTTATCCTCCCATAAGGATTAATATATGGTGTTACCCTACCTCAAGGGTTTTGTCTACATTCTTGTGTTCATTGTTTTGGTGAATAATTTGGTTTATTTTTTATGATATTGTGGATCTATTTTGAGATTTATATTCATATCTATTCAGGTAAAGAGTGTGGCATATTATTATTCTTGCCCACCCGACGATCAGTCCTAGCGAGGAGTAAAGATTTTTTCTAGGAAAAAAAAAATGGTGGCGCACTTTAGGTTCAGATCTGAAGCTTTCTGAGCTGAATTTGAAAAAAAAATGAATATTTGAATTCCTCTCAAAAAAATACCCAATTTAAAAAAAAAACAATTAGCCGAAACGGAGTCCGGGAAATAAAGTTATGAATATTTTAAATTCAACAGTTTTTTAGGGTTTTTCCCGAAAAAAACCGTGATTTCTGCAGTAAGTTATTTCTATACCCTAGTTTTTGTTGAAGATTTATTCCAAGCATGATATTTTTTACTAAGAGAGATGATGGCCCTAGTATTGAAGAATTTATACAATCTCATAAGTCATTATGGAAAGGGCAGTGGAAATCTTTTGTAGACTAAGGTTTCAAAGGTGATGCTCTCATATGGTGGAAATCATTTCACCATTCTGAGTGGATGTCACTTTTTGAGGAAACACTTGAAAAATTACTTTTAACGAGTGGCCTTATACAAAGAGTAAGGATAAAGATATCACCAAGAGTTTATTTTCATGTAGAAAATCTATATTACAAGTTCATGGTTGTATTCATAAAGAAAATGTCAATGTTTCTATTAACCCTAATTGCAAACAAAATTTTATCAATATTCAATTGGTTAATAGATTGCAAGTTCCGACAAAGAATATTCAAATAACATAGGTTGCAAGTGAAAATGTTAAACTTTTTAAAGATTTGAAGTTCAATATGGATAAATATGTGTTGCATTCAGATTTTGAGGCTCTAGATATGTGTGATGAAGACATTGTTTTGGGATATCCTTGGATAGAATCAGTGGGTACCATTAATATTAATGTGCAAAAGAAGTTTCTAAAGCTTTGATACAAGAAAAAGAAAATTACATTGCAGTATGTGTCTCTTAGTAAGAAAAATGGGCCCATAGAAGCTAGCAAAAAAATTATTGTCGAGTTCAAAGATGAATCAGCGATAGAGTCTACAAAAGGAGATGAAGCAAAACCACAGGAATGACACAATAGAGAAGCTAAGGAGGTCATTGACTCAAAAGCACAAAGTGTTGCAGATTTGAAGAAAAAAAAACAGATTCCTACAGTTGTTGTATATCGCCATCCACATCATATAAAGACACAACAGTCATCAAGTCAAAGGTGTGCACATCAACACATTTATGCACCATCAGGGCACTAGACAAGAAACCGATCAACAGGTGCATGGAGGACTACTGACACTATGGGAAGAGCTCGATCTATAGAAACAATCCCATGGCAACCTCGATAGTATGCAGAGCAAGATCAAAGTGGCAAGGCAACAAATGAACATCGTGTTCGACTTCCATTGGGATGGATGGATAGTCGTACTTGGTACCAGTTGGCTACATTACTTAGCCGGTCATATTGTATGGTTTCTTCTCATGTTTCGAGGACGAAACATGTCAAGGGGGATGGAATGTAGTATACATAGGGAGGTAATATGGGGTACCTAGGGAGGTACCCAATGGAAATGTGGTTATGTATTATTAATGGAAGTCATTTAATATATGAGAATGTGGTCATTCAATGTAAGGTGGACTAGGTCCACTATATTAATAAAGTCTCACTATGATAGTTAAATGTAATAAATGTGAGAAAGCTCTCTAGAAAGTCCCTAGGAGATAGAAAGAGTTATATAAAAAAGTGTAAGCAATGTAATAAAACATAGTGAAGAATATTGTAATTGTACAAGCAAGGATTGTTTGAGTTTTATCTTTCCATAAGGATTAATATATGGTGTTATCCTACCTCAAAGGTTTTGTTTACACTCTTGTGTTCAGTGTTTTGGTGAATGATTTGGTTTATTCTTGTTGATATTGTGAGTTTATTTTGAGATTTATCTTCATATCTCTTCAGGTACTTAACACAAAATCAATGTTGTATTCTTTCCTTGGTTGTTGCATAAGCTGCATGGAATCAATATGCATTGTTCTTCTCATGAATTTGTTCAATTGTTAATTTATAACAGTTTCAAAGAATTTATACACCCAATTGATTACCCATGGCATTAAAATATGTTTGCTAGAAACATCAATTTTTAGCTATAGCACCAATTTTTGTTTGCTTAAGTCATTGGGTGGAATCAACAACCAAACTGTCCATTTGCTTGATCACTGGCACAAGGAACTTGCTTGTGCGATGTGTGGATCGTTGACTATAGCTAGATTTGCATCATGACTCTTCAAAGAGTTAGGCAGTTGCCTACAACGATAGTTGGGCTTTGTTCCCACGATATATAACCAACACATAGTCAAGTAATTCACCCTCAATGACCGTGTGAGTGATCAATTACCTACAACTATCTTTGTATGGCAAGCAAGTTATAACTTTATACATTTAGTGTTTCATGTATATGGTGATAGCAGTGACAAGGAGATGTTGCATCTTGTTTTTTTTTACTTGTTTGCAATCTTGAATGGGGTGTGAGTGATCAATTACCTACAACTATCTTTGTATGGACGACAAGTTATAACTTTATACATTTAGTGGTTCATGTATATGGTGATAGTAGTGACAAGGGGATGTTGCATCTTGTTTTTTTGACATGTTTTCAATCTTGAATGGCGGATATATATAATTGGTTGAGCATTGGGTTTGTATTTCTAGATATTTACAGTGTGTTGTATTGTTGGCATAACAGAGATGTAAAGTGAACTTGCTCCATTATTGGGCATTGATCTTGCCTTTACATAGCGAGTAGACAAGTCTTGAAACCAATCTAAAATGGAGCCATTCTACCCAATGGATCAATTCAAATCAAGAAGCTTGAACTCAATTGATAGAGAATCGTAGAGACATACAAATTAAATTACACAATGAGGGATCTATGTTGGCAAAACACACATTCCATAGTCCTACCGTTTATGGATCATATGGTATCAATACCCAAGTTTGAAAACACTTGGTGAGAAATTGTATGGTAGACACCTACAGTGGATACAAATAAAGTGGAGAAGTAACGTTGTAAGGTCCAGAAAGGAGTAGAAAACCAAAAATGGTGGGGACTTCTCATGAAAAATATGACAAAGAAAATTCAGAAGCCAAGTTTACTTGGTTGGAGAAGAGCATTGTTGCATTCACTAAGATGGCAACACAACCACTAGTAATGAAGGGTGAGGAAAAACACTCAACAAAGATTGAGCATGAACATGAAAGGGTTGTCCAAGAAGATTCCAAAGGCAAGAAGCTTGGAGACTCCAGAAATAATAACACTCTTTCTTCATCTTCCAACATTCCATTTAAGGCTGAAGCAAAACTTAAAATACCAACTTATGATGGTAAATGTTAAAAAGTTGAATTGTTGGTTATAACTAGAGGTTTATTTTGGTCTTCATCAAATAAAAGAAACAAAAAGAATTTCTTTTACCCATTTGAAAATATCTAAACATGCTCTATTGTGGTGGGAGAGCTATGTAAATGCATTGAGAATGAGCAATAAGCCAATGGTTATGAAATGAAAGGATTTCAAGGCAGTGTTGATATCATTGTATCATCCAATTGGCTACAAAGAGGAATAGGTCATGAATTGGCAATGCCTTTAGCAAGAACAAGGGCAGAGTGTACAAGAATACACATTCGATATCCAAAGGCAATTTCAGCGCTTTAGTGTGAAAAGCATAGAGGAGACGGGCAAGAAATCTCTTTACATTGTGTTGGACTTTGAAAAAGGGCAACGACAAAAGGGCCAAGAAGAGACCAGCAAGACCAAAGGCAAAAGGATTGCAAAATGGATGCTCGTCTAGATGCAAAATTAAATTTTGTATCCAACCAGTGCATACACTTGAAATTTGAGTTAACCTATAGGGAGATAAGTTGAAAATGCGATTAAAGAAAGAAATTTTTTTTTTTCCTTTGAAAAATCACAACTACTATTTTATTATTTTATTATTGTCCTTAGGAGGTCCATTTTAGACCTCAAATTTCCCCTAATAGGCTTGTTTCATTGCTCATGGAGATATTTTTCTTCTCCCTTTGTGCGATTTTATGCTATGCTGACACTAGTAGGGACATCTCTTCTTCATTCATTCTACAGCAACCAAGCCATGAATCAGTCTTACCACCTTTAACCAAATAATATTTGTTCTATTTTCTGTGGAAAGTCACATCTTTGTCAATTGGGTTTAGCTAGAGTAGTCGGGAAAAGAAGAAAATTAATTTTTTTAATTGTGGATCATTAGTTACAGCCAAATTTGCCTCGTGCCTTTGTAGGGAGATAGGGAGTTGCCTGTTGGGCTCTGTTCTGGCGATATATAACCACCACAGAGTTAAGTAATTCACCCTCAAGACCGTGTGAATGATCAATTACCTACACCTACCTTTGTATGGCATAAAGGTATAAACTTTATAGGTTTAGTGTTTCATATATATGGTGATAACACTAACAAAAATGAGGTGTTGCATCTTGTTTTCTTACTTGATTGTAATTTTTAATGGGCAGAGATATATGGTTGGTTGAGTGCTGACTTTGAATCTCTAGATATTTAAAGTATGTTCTATTGCTGACATAATAGAATTGTAGAGTGGACTTTGCTTTACTGTTCTGCATTGATCTAGGAAGTAAACAAGTCTTGCAACCAAATCTAAAACAGAGCTATTTATCTATGCTGTATTTATCTATGCTGAATTCATATTAAGATGTTTGAATTTAATTGACAGAGAATTATAGACATAATTTCAATTCCACAATTGACAAACCATAATCCTACCATTTACAAATCAAATTAAGTGGACCAAAAAATAATCCTAGTTTGCTCATTGTTTAAACTTTATGTTCTTTGTTCCAAATTCTCATTAGCAACATTGACAAGGAAATTCATTTGACCAGGCCCTTGTTTAAAACAGATCTTTTTTCTGAAATTGATTAAACAAAGTGTTAAATTCAAAAAATACTTATTTTCCTATGCGTACGTCGAACGGATTTCACTGAAAACATTATAGAAATTCATACATTGATTAGAGGTTTTCTCCATATGGAAATTTTACAAAACCAAGAAAATTATAATGGAGCCATATGCTGTACATCTTAATTAAAACGTGTTTTTGTAACTTCAATATATTGAATAGAGTTGCTCAACCATATGCCCACAACCTCCTTCCATGCACCCGTCAACATACAGGGATCCAAAGCAAGCCTCGAGCTGGAAACAGCGTGTTGTTACTGAGATCTATGGCTAATTTAAGTCAATTCCTTCTCACTGATTTCCACTCAACTACAATTGAGTGAGGTCGACCTGGTTTCCCTAAGCTGATGCTATTGCAGCTCAGAGTGGGATAAATGTGTACACTGCTCTGGGTGGGAGAGATCTTTGCAGACATAAATAAAATAAAATAGAAAAACACTTGATATTAAACATTTAAGGTCACAAAAATACCAGAATACTAGATACATATTGGCCTCGATTTTTTTAGCATCAAACAATTAGTAATTAAATTTTTGTGATATAAAAAAATTCATCACATATAGAAAAACATTGTATACATAAACCAAATTGTTGTACTGAAAAATTCTGGACAAACATCTTCCATGAAACGAGAATCGACAGGAGGAAAATCTTGGAATTGAAACAATGGCATGTAAGTTGTCTGAGATTTGAAGCTACAAACTGAAATTAATGAACTTAAGTGACATTATTTTGTCAAAACCCTATTCATTGGAGACAATGCACAAGATATTCTTTCACAATTTTCAAATATTGATATCATTATCTATCAGATATTCAATCAAAGCACACAATAGACAAATACAACGAACAAGATATTCTTTCACAATTTCCAAATATTGATATCATTATCTGATTGGATAGTCAATCAAAGTAAATAATACACATATACATTTAGACTAACCACGTTGAGAGGATATATTTAACATGCAAAATAGAAAACCTTAGACTACAAGGTGGCTCAGAGAATCTCAAGAACTGAACCAATAAGAAGCAACCCTCGTAGCCACCGAGGAAAAGACATTACTTTGTAACAAAAGGTCAAGCTGTGTACATGCAGCCATATCTGTTAAATATAGCCTCGTGATCTAAATAGAACACAAGAGCTACAGTAAAGCACCTGTCCACATAATAGACTATGATTACAACACATTATAAAAAAATAATATTCTGTCGTGTTCTTGTGGTGATGAAGAATCCCATATAAGGATGGAGAGAATATAAAATCTCTCAACGAAGTGTTGAATAGGATAAATTTACTTTGTGATTTACAAACGGTTTATGAATAGAGCCTCCCATAAGTTATTACTTAATAAGAAAATGAGAAAAACAATTGCATCTCATCAATGAACCATCCACCATCATTATCAATTTGTACTCTACCCAGTGAATGAAACAACACTAAAAATTATGGGCATATGCTTTCTTGTCCGGATTACACAAGACATCATGCATAAAAAGGATGTGGAATCTAAACAATATAGAAAGGCTAAAGCGGTTTACAGTGCGCCACAACAGAAAAGCTAAGATTAGTGACATGAACATGTCATCAAATAAAATACTTCACAATGTGAGAACACACATATCAACTGCCATACTTTCTTTTTAACTGCATAAAACAACACACCAACGAGGCTAGAAGTATTTACTGTTCGAACATAACACTTTAGGATCCTGTGTATTGACATATATTTACTCTAATTCCTGTGTACTGGCATATATTTACTCTCTAATCTACCAAGATGCCACAAGATGAGGAATATATTTACTCTAATTCCTGTGTACTGGCATATATTTACTTTCTCATCTACCAAGATGCCACAAGATGAGGAATCCCAGGCACAATCAGGGAGAGGGCTTCTCATCTACCAGAATCCCACATGATAAGGAATCCCAAGCACAATCAGGGAGAGAGCTTCTCATCTACCAGAATCCCACGAGATAAGGAATCCCAAGCACAATCTCACAAGATGAGGAATGTCAGTTACAATCAGGGAGAGGGCTTCTCATCTACCAGAATCCCACAAGATAAGGAATCCCGAGCACAATCCTCCAGAGGGCAAGCAATAATAAATACCTCACAATACCCCTGTGGAGCACAAGTTGGCACAAATACCTCACAATACCCCTGTGGACCACAAGTTGGCATAAATACCTCATAATACCCCTGTGGACCACAAGTTGGCATAAAGATCAGTGTATTGGAACTTATATGTTGCTGTAAATCAATTCTCATAACCAATGTGGGATAGGATGGAAAGATATTTGATAATGGTAGAAGCTCTTCCAAAAAGCCACAAAATAAGGATATCACACACATGTACAAAAAAGGAACACTAAGCAAACAAACATCATCAAATTTAGTGAATCCAGATACCTATATTATATATATATATATGACAAGTTTGGTGTATCGAGGTGGTCTGTAGTTGGAAAATCTAATAATTCAAGTCATTTGCAACTATCGAGCACTATACAACATCAATATAACAGTAAGGTAAGCTGGTAAATATAACATTAAAATGGGTTGACTGTGGTGTGTTTTAATCAATGCCACTGTCCATAGTAACAACAAATTTATTCACAACCAAGGATTTTCTCTCGAATCGAGGTTTTTCTCTCAGCTTTCAAATAGAAATAGGTTTCATCTTGAAATTAGATTTTCAAATAGTGGTTGAGCGAACTTGCAACTTATCCAGAATTCAACTTATCCGGAATCAGTGTTCAGAATAAATTCAATACAAGATGCATATGTTTCCTTGGAGCGTAGAGATCCGAACAAGGTTTCCCACGAATACATAAACATGATTTTATTTTATCCACTGACATGCATCTCCATGAAAGAAATAAAGAAATTATATAGCAGATGCGATATAAATAGAATAATAGTGTTGTACCTCAATATCGTCTCTATTAGCAGCCAAATGTAATGTAGTTGCACCTCGGTTATTTTTGCACCAAATACCACATTGAGAGGACGGTGGCTGACTGCGTTGGCCCTTAACAGCTCTGTTAAGATCTGCAAGCATCCTCCTCTTAATTCCTTGGGTTTTCAGCTCTATCAAAATCTGCTCGCTTCTTCCTCTTGATCGCCTGGTTTTCAGGTGAAAACAGAAAACAGAGATGATGCCCAAGAGGTTGAGTATTGGACACAAGAGGTTGGGCCCAGATTGGTCTATCCAACGGGTAAAATGGCTAGGGTGCGATTGAAACCCTGGGACGTGGTTTCAGGATTCTCAGGTAAAGCCTATACTGGAATAGGGGGAGGAGATTCGAACCTGAGCTAATTGTGATAAACTCTCAAATATCTACCACAAAATCACAGCCTAATCTTACCCAATAGAACGAATCGCCTAGATAAGCAGCCTAGTTGCACATATCTTTGTGGATCTTCTGGTGAATTATGAAAACCCTAACACAGAAGTCTGAAAACTCGTATCTTTGTGTTTAAAAATATTTTTAAAAAATAAATAAAAGATGATTACCTTTCTCTATATAGAAAAATTGCTGTGTCACCCAAGTCCAAACAAAGATTAAAAGGTCAATAAATCCACAATACATTTTTATTACAGAAGCCTTTTCATGTGGCCAGCAAAATGTCCATAAAATCTATCCTACTAGACTTACATTAACAATTCACAGCAATCAATCAGACTTATAATAGTTGATGATGATGATTTCAACCTGTGTCTAAAAGATGGGAGATCTACAGAGAGGGCAAATGTAGTTCTCATATTCGACCCACTTATCCAAACACTCCATATGGAAAACATGGCCACATTTAGCAAGCCGGCGCACTCGATCCCGCGACACAAAGTCACTGAAACAAACAGTACAGACAACAACCTCATGGCGATCAGCTCTGAGACTCCCGTAGTCGAAGACGGTGGGCAAATTCTCACGAACGCTCTGCTGGTCACGGTATGGAGGGACAGGGGAAACAGGGGAAGAAGGCGAAATAGAAGCGGAGAAGATAAGGCCGGAATAACGAACACTGATAGTATTAGTTAAAGGAGTGATGGGCCAAGTGGTGAGGGGCTGATCCCGGGGAGCGCCATATTGATGGTCTGGTATACCGAAAGGGGAGAGAAGCCAATTGGCCAAAAGCCTGCTCAATTCCAAGACAAACACAAGGTTGAGCACTAGCTGGGGGACTTCTACATTATCCCAGTAACCAATAGGGAACCCGTGCATTTTGTTCTCTGTTAATGGCCGCTTCGTTTAAATCTCAAGTGAATTGCTGCCTTTCAATGCCACAACAATTCTCAGTGAACTGTTCGTCATTGACCAATATATTCACAATGGGAAAGCGATTCTGTACGTGACAGTTAAATATCTCTACCTAATCTTCGGATACTATTTGACTTAAAAAAGTCTTTTAATTGTTTTTAATTGTGGAATGTCACTTACAACTATTTTTAATTGTGGAGTATGAGTTACAACTGTTTTGATTTGTATGTCTTAATTTTCAAGACAATTATTGATTGCGATTGTTAATGATTTTCATTGTTAAGTATCAAATCTCTCTAGTAGGTCTTGAGTTGTTAATTTTTTTTGGAGTAAGCTAACTCTTCTACGAAATGAAGTTCGATAGGACATCTCAGGCACTGGGCATCCATTTCGTAAAACGTTGGTTGGTCTCGTTCAACGCACGTTCAACGTCCTCCCATCTATCTCGGGCCCGATGTTCCTGTTCTCCGCAAGCCCTTCCCATTCCTGTTCTTAGCATTTCATTGCAGGTGGACGTCCCCTCAGGCATTCAATGTAGGGTGGCGTCCCCTACAAGCCAGCCACCTTCTCCTCTCGCAACCATTCCTCCTCCTCCTCGCTTGAACTACGAAGCTCACCATTGTCTACGCACACCTGCTCCCGTTTTCATGCATTGACCTGGCCTGCACCTACACCTGCTCTCACTCTCGTTTCGTGGTCACCACCCTACTCCCGTTTTGTGGTCACTGGTTCAAGGTAAGCCACAATACACTCGCGCTATAGCATTAGAAACAGAACACTAAGTATGCTAAGACATTTGACAGGTCCGATATACCTTTCCAATTTCAAGACCATATTCCATTGTTTATCGGCGAGCCCAACCACTGTTGATATTATGGTAGCTGCGGGAGGTATTTACCTCCACGTGTAAACCTGACGAGGATAGAATACTCCGAAAAGCAAGAAGAAACCCTAATGAGTTGGCTAAATAACCCTAGAAGACTTGTCGACTCAAGAAGATAATTTATATTAGGTTATTAGCCTCCAAGAGAAGAAGTCGGCCAGAAATAATAATATATACTGAACAGACAAATACCCAGAATGAGAAGTCGGCCCAGGCAGTTAGCCAAAATTAGTATAAATACAGGAGACCAGTGCTCATTCTGGCAAGCAGTCTCAGAATTGCAGAGAAGCACTTGTGCGCATTGTAGTTGCCCAGTTTCTACGCGGGTTTGGAGGAGAGTTGTCGTTGCATTTGTTGCAGCTAGTAGTTATGCTTGGACTATCTCTTAGCTAGGGTTTGGAACATCTGATCAGCTCTTGTTGGTGCGCTATCCTTGGGGAAAGGTGTGCTACCCTTTGTTTGGCTATCTAGCCTAAGGTCTGCTTCTGGAGTGATTCTCTGTCAAGGTTAAGGTGCTCGGAGGGTGGCTTCGACCTATGGTTGGGTGACAATAGAGATATTGTCAATGGTAAAACGAGCACATCCATTATATTCTAACAGGTTATGGGCCCACACCTCCTTCATTCAGTC